>CATIWK010126414.1:0-13794 GCA_949634005.1 Mallotus japonicus
TTTGATTTTTTAATTTTGAAATGTTGATAAGGACATGTGCAACTGTTGAAAATTTAGTAAAAATTTTGATTTAAATTTAAAATAATTAAGAAATTAAAAAAGAACAACCATTTTTTATTTTATTAAAATAAAAGCGATTAACGTGTTAGATTTTATAAAACATAGGGAGTAAAATGTTTAGTTTTTATAAAATAGAGGGAGTAAAATGTCTTATTTATTAAGATACTAACGGAAAAGTTAACGGAGGAAGGTAAATGTTGACGGAATTAAAGCTGAGGGATGTAAATGTTCGATTTTCAAATAAGAGGGAGGCAAGTGTAAATTAGGTCAAACCTTAGGAAGGTAAATGTAATTTTCTCTCGATATAATTATAATTCATTACAATCATAATAAATTTTATACTTCAATAATTATACATTTACTTTTCTTTAATAGCTTTTAATGTTAATATTCTTTTACAAAATTAAAAAAATACATTTAAAATCTTATATCTAATAATAAATTTTAGTATTTTAAAAATGATATATGAAAATATTAAAACTATTCTCTTAAAAAATTAATTTGTTTAGTTTATAGTGTGTTTGTATCTATTTATCTCCATTAAAAAATATCATTTTTATTTGAGCAATTAAAAATTCTTTTTTTTTTCAATTTTTTAATTTTTAATATTATCTTTTTACTCCAAAACCATTCTATCCACTTTTTTTAAAAAAAAAACATTATTTTTAGTTAGTAATCAAAATAATCAATATTAGTTAATTTAGTTTAATTTTTATTAAAATTTAAAGTAATTCTATTTTGTTTATATAACAAAAATTCTTAGAACTAACTTTTTAAAAACGTTATGGCTATTATTAATTACTAGATAAATAAAATTTACTTAATTTAAAGTTAATTATTTTCTTATTAAATTTTAGTAAAATTTCTAAAAATAATATAAGCATCATTTTGCCCTCCCTTTGTAGTCTAATGGTTCAGATGATGGATATTATAAGGTGAGGTTGGGTTCGATCCCCCTTTACCTCCCAGTTGAATATATATATATATATATATATATATATATATATATATATAAAAGCACCATGTTATTCCTATAGCTATTAAATATTATAAATCTAATGGACCTGTAAATTATTATAATTGTAATAAATATTCTATTTCAACTACACATTATTTTTTAAATATTTTTAACATTATTATTTTTTCTTTCAAAATAATTTTATACAATTATACAAAATTCATTTAACATTTTTATTTGAATATAAAATCTAATTTTATAAAACTCATAGAGTTATAACATAATAATCTACTATATTCTTAATAAAAAATTTCTATTTAAACAATCCTACAGTATATTTTTCAACATTTTTATGTTAATATTTTTGTAATTAATTGTTTAATAAATAATTTTAATTTTAATTTTACTTATTAAGAATTCTAAAATTATATAATCTAATTTCATTTATATTGAATCAAATAAAAAATTTTGATTAAAATAAAAAATATTTTTAGTAAAATTATAGCTAAAATTTTAATTCTTTTAATTTTGAAAAAAAATAAATAGAAATAACTTTATTAAAATAGGAATATACTTTCAGTTAAATTAGAATTAAATTTTAATTAATTGAATTTTTATTAGAAATAAAATAGAAAATAACCTAATTAGAATAGAAAATATTTGAATTAAATTAGAATTATATTTTAACTAATTTAATTTATTTTTTAATAACAAATAATTAAATTATCCAATTTTTACATAATAATAAGCATAAATTGATTAATATCATCATTTCTTCACCATCCTTCATGCATTTATATATATTATATACATTATAGATTTAGTTTAATGAGGCTTATAAACTTATCTAATTTTATTTATCTAAATAAAATATAAGAAAATTTAATTAAAATAAAAATATATATATTTTAATAAAATTAAAATTTTAATTAATTTAATTTTTATTAGAAACAAAATAAAAGTTAATTTAATTAAAATAGTAAATATATTTTGAATAATTTTTTAGAGATAAAATAAAATTTAATATAATTATAATAGGAAATATATCTTTAACTAAATTAAAAATATATTTTAATTAATTTAATTTTATTGGTAAATAACTAAATTATTAACTTTTTTTTGAACGTTTACTAAATTATTAACTTTCACGAATAGATATAATTAAGTAAATATTAGTACAATTAATTACAAGAGATTTTTTGTTTATGTGAGATAAATCCAACTTGTTATGACTTGTGGCGCAATGACGTACCTTTTGGGGGGAAAAAAAAAAGAATAAATAAGAGAAGAGAAGAGACTCGTGCCTCTGTTTCCCTCCTCTTTCAGGCACACGCGTCTTCTCTTTCTCTCCATTCATGCCAACGCACTGTCGTTTTTTTCTTCTTCTTCCTCCTCTGCACCTTCTCTTTGTATGTATATTACTCTCTTCTTCTTCTTCGATATCTCTCTTTCATTTAACATGAACCAACAACTCATTGATTTCTTTCTACAGACCGAGACGTGATCCGGGTACCCTTTCTTTTGTTCTTTTTAATCCCTTCTTTCAATTTTTTTTTCAAAGAAAACATTTTGATGTTCTGGGCATTTTTCTTATTGGTGCAAGAGCTTGTTTAGCTGTTCTTTTATTAGCTTTTTATCAATTTTTATATGAACGTTTTTGCAGAGTTTAGTTTGCTGTAATGGAACTGTGTTTTTCTTTAACTTTCAGTTTAAATTTAATTTCTTGCCATTGACTTTTTTTCTGATGTTTTTAGCATTAATTGATAATGTTGAATTTATTATTTTTAACTTGGTTTAGCTATCTTCAATGGTTTTTTATAAGATTTTTTTATTAAAAAAAATGTTAGCCGTTAGTCTGGGAGTCTGTTTCTTCCTTTGTCTTGAAGATTCACCAAAAATGGTGATTTTCTTTTTTCTTTTTTTTTTTAAAAAGTTTCTTGGGAAACTAACAGATGGGGATTGAGCATCACTTTCACTTACCTCTGGTTCACAACTTTTCTGTGGGAACAATTTTCTCAGGAAACAAACAAAGCATGTGATGTGACTTTACAAAGAAAAATTCTCTTCTAAATTATTGGCCAATCATCAATGTTTCTTTTGTACAAGGATTAATTGATTTGATTATGTCTTTTTTTCTTTTTTCTTTTTTCAGGTTTCTCGACAATACAGTGTCTCAGCAATACAGTGTCAGTTTTGTACATAATAGCTCATAGCAACTCTACAGAAGATCAGGCAAATCTTAAATATATTCTTTTTCTTGGAGAAGATTTGCAGTTTTTGTTTTTTTATTATTTAAAGGTAGCTTTCTATCTGAATGGTGTTCAGGTTTTATGTTAGGCACAGTAAAAAGCATCTGTTAGTTTACTTTAGTTTAAGAATGAAGAGTAAAATATAGTTGATTCTTTACTATTTTCTGTTAAGATTTGGACTGAGTAAAGTAAATCTTGGATCTGGGTTTTCTCTTACTTTCATGTAACATGTCTTATGCATGGAATTTGCTCTAAAATGGATTATTCTTTTTGGGTCACATTAAGTTATATTATTTGAGTTATATGTTAGATTATTATATATTCTCTGTTACTTTGAACTAGACAATAATCTATTCTTTATGCTATTCTTTTTGGTCGTTTTATTAGTAATAAGTAGATAAGTGGTCAACTGTTTTAATTTAGTACTAAATATTTAAAAAAAAGAAAAGATTGTTGAAAATTTGATGCTTTTATGCCTTTCATTGATGTTCTTTGTTTTGTGCTAAAGCCATCCTAATTTAGTTTATGTTTTGTTTCAATTAGTTAATTATATTTTAAGTTATTAAATATGGTTTGTTGAACTTGCTTGCTTTAATTGAAACCAATATATTTCAATTAAGCGAAAAAATATCTCAACTTAAAAGTAAGGAATTTTTGAGTTTTCAATTTGAAGCAACTCTGTCAATGGTCTACAAGCTATTAGGAAGGAGTTCTGCAACTGATTCTTTTCCTGTTCAAAGATACTTTCAGTTTTCTTTTGTTGTTTGTGTTGTTTGACTTTCCATCTAGGAAAGGTTTTAGATATGATCAATCTTAGAGCACTTCGCACTAATTTAGATGATACAGTTTTGACAATGTATGCATTTGGATTTCTTTCTTACTGATCTGCTATGCATTTATGTTTCATGGTGTTTTTTTCTAACTCTCATTTAATTTGTTCTGCAGTTCCCTGACAGCTAATTATGTGTTTCCTGTTTCATTTCTCCATGCAGATCTTCTGGGCAAGAAATTTTCTTTTTTATTTATTTATTTTTTGTCATAAAACCGAAACCTGGAATGTTGATGGCTTCAGCAGATGTTGATTCCTCCTGGCTATCTGTAGCCAGTGAATCAGTTGGTGGAAGTTTCAATATCCATATGGTGGAAGTGAATTCAGCCGATGTTTTATGTGTGCCAGAATCTCCCACCGCTTCTGTATCCTATAGTAGTACTATACCAAAACCACCTCCTTTTCCTGATAAAAGATTTTCTAGAGCCAATAACAGTAAAAGGATTTCAGCATGTTGCTTTGTTCCAAAGGAGATAAAAGACACATGGGATAGGCTATTTATGGAAGGATATGGAGCAGATGTTCATATTATTACAGATGGCAAATCATGTATTCCTTCTCATTTCATCATTTTGGTGAGTAAATTAATCCTCATCTATTCAATGCTTGAGTAAACTATTCTTACTTCAAATAATTAACTTAATGATAAAAGGAGCCTGGATTAGAAAGGCTTCCTTCTTTTTGGATTTAGATAGTTTGGGTGATGCGCAGAAAGTTATTGTTATTTTCTTCAAAAATTTAGTATGTCATGTGAATTTTATATCCATTTTTTGTTGCTATATACAGACATGTGAAGTTTAGTAACAAATGTCAGTTGTCTAAAGGCTTACCAGCTTTTACTTTCTCTTCTCCAGAGTGCTGCATCACCAGTTCTTCGGAATCTTTTGCAGCAATCAAAAGTTAAGAATGGAATCAGATACATAAAAATGCTTGGTGTACCTTCTGAGGCTGTCAATGCATTCATTCGGTTTTTGTACTCATCCTGGTATCTATAATATCTTTTTCCTTCTGTTTTCCTTCACCCTTAAACAATTTCTTATTGGTGCTATGTCACTAGTGTGAACTTGGTACTGTTACTGCATACTAGTATGTTCAAGGAGCATTTATATTATTGGAGCATATCAATAATACACAAGTTTATCTACTCCAATACATGTTTGGTGATTATCAAGCTCATATTTGTTTTATGTGGGGTCAAATACTGCCTGTGGAAGGTGTCGTCAGGAATTACTTAAGTAGCAATGTTGAGATAGGCTGATCCTCCAGACTATATGCACACCAAGATTGTCCCATTGCTGTCATATGATGAATAACTAGTTGAGAGGCCATTACCATTGTAGCATTAGTTAGTTAAAGGTACTTTCAGAAATGGAATCTAATTCAAAGACTTGCTTGGTACATGTTAAGCTTTGTATTGTGGTACTTGAATTTCAGGTTGGCAAACTTTTGTTTTAGTTTTCTTTTCTTCTGCACTGTAAACTGTTAATTGATTAGTTAAAATATTTCTTCCTCTATAACCTACTGCAGCATTGAAGAGGAAGATATGAAGAAGTTTGTTCTCCATTTGTTGGTTTTATCACACTCGTTCTCTGTCCCGTCACTGAAAAAAACTTGCATAAGCCAGCTGGAGCAGGGTTGGCTGAACAAAGAAAATGTGGTAGATGTACTTCAGTTAGCAAGGAACTGTGACGCACCACAGCTCTCCTTTGTTTGTGTTCAAATGGTTGTGCAGGACTTCAAATTTATATCATCAACCGAAGGTTGGAAGGTTATGAAGCGTGCTAATCCTGCCCTTGAACAAGAGCTTGTGGAGTCTGTCGTTGAAGCGGATTCTGTAAGTCAGTTCCTAATCTTTGTTTGTAGCAAAAGTATTGAGAAACTCCCTACTTATTTAAAGTACTTTCAGATTTTTTTTTCCTAAAAGAAAAAAAACTATTTCTAAATTCCTGAGCGAAACTCTTTGATATTGCTGTGTTCTTTACACGTTGAGCCTGAAAGCTGAATGAATATGCATGTGTTGAAGTTTCTTTTAAAAGTTTAGACACACAAGTCAAGATCAGGAAGTTATCTTCCACATATGTATCCATTGGTTTCAGAGTCGTTGAGATTCAGCTTTATGGGACATATATGATGAGCATCTCTAGATAAATTACTGTTCACAAACAAGAACCTGGGAAAGAATTTTTGCTACCTTGTTTTTAGCAATTATAATCCAGCAGAACAAAAGTCCTTACTGAATTTTCTAACTGGTAATGCAAACATAAAAGTTTCTCCCCATCCAGGTTTTGAAGTCCTAAAGTTTTATTTATTTATTTATTTATTTTTATAAATATAGGCGCATTGTCAGGATTATCTGAGCGCATAATGTTGTGATTTTTAATACATTGAAGGAGAGCACTCTTTGGTTGATATATAAAAGTTTTGAATTTGCTAAAAGTTATCAGTTGACCTGTTTTTTGTTCTGAATCCCTGACTCTATCTTTCCTCATTTTCTTTTTCTCCAATTCACTTTGAGTTGTATGATTGTGATATTTCCTTATGTATGATAAACTCTACGCTATCAATACATTCAAATCTATGAAGTGGGTTTACAGTTTTACTTGTTATTGTCAGAGAAAACAGGAGAGATTGAGAAAAATGGAAGAGGAAAAGGTATATTTGCAACTTTATGAGACAATGGAGGCCCTCCTTCACATATGCAAGGATGGCTGCAGGACAATCGGTCCTCGGGACAAAGTGTTGAAAGGAAGCCAGGTCACATGCAATTTTCCTGCTTGCAAAGGACTTGAGAATTTAGTCCGTCATTTCTCCAATTGTAAGACTCGAGTTCCTGGTGGATGTGTTCACTGCAAACGCATGTGGCAGCTTCTTGAACTGCACTCTCGTCTGTGCAATGAACCAGATTCTTGTAAGGTTCCACTTTGCAGGTAAGCATGAATACGGCGTTTTGGCTTTATGCAATTAAGTTTTTATGAGACACATAAATGGATTTTGACAAATGTGTAAATAAAAAAAGATTTCAACACAAGAAACCAAAATGAAGATGACAGACTTGCTACTTCTAGAATGGAATAGACATGTGTGTGTAAAACCATTTATTTTTTTTTTCCTTTTGAGCAGACAGAAGATTATGTTTAATGTTATTGGATACCCCAACTATATCTTTTGGTATACAATTGAAGGAAGAAATTTTAGAAGGAATCTTAATTTCTGAAGAAGCCAACTGCAGTTTGTCACCAGCAATGTTATTGCATGGTTAATAACAATAAAAAAAATTACCTTCAATAGCATATTAAACTGAATCTGTCATTCTGCTAAGCTGACAGACATACTTGGTAAAAAAAAATTAGCCACTTAAAGTAACAGATTGCTGTTTGTTTATGGAGGGTCGAATTGCACTGGTTTCGATCAAATATCTATCTAGGTAGAGGTGCATTTGTTCAACTTCAACTCTGCCAAAGTGTTTGTGAAGGAGTACAGTCTAGAATTTGTAATTAACTTATTAGGTTCATGGTCTGCTTTTAGTAGCATAGACAACAATTAGTGTATTGGTATAGTTAGTTTATTTTCGAATCGAACTTAACGATTCTTTTCTGTGTGTTATTTTGGAGTGCTGAGTATAGATGGTTTCCCATAGCTAAGTAAGCATCAAAATATTTGTTGACTTGGTAAAAGAAAAGGGGGAATAAATCTGTTGCATGATGATTTGTTGATATTTTTCTTCTTTCTTTTGATAGACATTTCAAGGAAAAAATGCAGCAGCAGACTAAGAAAGACGAAGCTAGGTGGAAACTACTGGTTGGCAAAGTAATCACAGCAAAGGGCAAACTGGGTCCATTCACAGCTAGACATGTGGGTTTTGACACCAGCCCTTGAATTTACTACCTTAGTGTCTACAGCCCTGCCTGCCAATTGTAAGAAATAATGGGAAAATGTAAAATAGAAACAATGATAAAAAAATTGCAGGAAAATGTTTATTTTTTATGATCTTTCTTTATTTGACCTTCAGAATTGTTTCAACAGTCAGAATTCGGGCAAATCAAAATTTCGCAAATATTTTGTGCAAGAAGCATCCAACTCTCATCTCATATGCTTCACTTTGTTATTGATTGTCTAATGTTGAGCTGTTCTCAGCCTTTTGTGTGTCGAAACTCTGAAAATTTTTCAAGCTTTTAAGAGGGCAGAGAGGCATCAGACAAGCACAAGCCTCCACATTTTAATGAGTGGATTACCATGACAATATGTAGTACGTTTTCAACAGATGGTCATATGTACCCTGGAACTGGAAGGAAGTCTTTACATATGAGTTGTTGCAAGCAGGGTTGCATATTTTCAGGCCGTCATTAACGCTGCTATTCAACTATATTTGCACTTCGTTATCATCAGGGTGAAGTCATTCATTTTTATGGTGGTTTTGGCCATTTTTGGCAAAAAAAATCATTCATTTTATTGCTTTTTTAGCATTAATGATGAATAAGTTGGGTTGGATTTGAAGCTTTTTCTTCAGTCCTTGTGTTCTTTTCTTATCTTTTTTATGTGTTTCTTTTGGTGGTCATACTACTAGATCTTTAAATCTAGTAAGGGGTGGCTTTGGCTTTGAATGTGCGTTTATTTTGATTTTTGATGGTTTGATTTCCTCTTCATGGAAGTTGGGTTCATTTTTCAGAGCAAATATGAAGCCTAGGTTAAGAGATGATTGATTTAGAAAGTTCAAATCTCAACCAACTTGTATTGTATTGTATTGATTGTTAGTGGTGCTGATGTGCGTCTGAAATTTTAGAGCTGGCTGGGTGTCTCGCATAAAAGTTCTTGCTCTAAGTCTCCATCATCTTTCATCTTTCATGATCCATATCTAGATATTGGGTTCTATTCTTTTATCTATATGCATTGATCAATTTGATTCATGCATGATAATATCCATATATGTATATAATCCGACTATAATTGCCCGGGCTTACTTGGTTAAACAGCCAAATTCCTCACAGGCATCAGACAGGTCTCGAACCGTCGACGTGTAATATTATAACTGACAAAAAAGAATTCCCTCTATAATTATTTTATGTTTTACTGAAACAAAAATTTCATTGGCTCTGTTAAAATAATAATAATAATAATAAAAGTTGGAAACTAAGCTTTGGGACATCTCCACCAACCCACGCTAAATGGGTTCAGCGCCGACTTTAATGCCAAAACAGCGTGGGACTGTAGCTCCTCGCCAAATCTTTATTTTTTTTCCAAATAAGCCCTTCAATTTTCCAAAATGCAGAATTTAGTCCAAAATTTTCTTTTTAATTAAATATTTTAACAAAAAATTATTATAAAATAAATAAGTGTGACAAAATTATTTAATAAACATACAATCAAATATTGTGCAAAATTTGTAAGATCGACCTTTGAAATATTTTTGGACAACCAATTTTTTTGTCATTTTATTTTAAATTAATATATAATAGTAAGTCTTATAATTAGCAAGAAATAATTATCTTATTAACTTTTAGAAAATTGTTAAAAAATAAAATATTTTTATTATATGAATTTATAAAAAATATAAATACAAATGTAATATATTAAATGTATAAATAATATAAAATTAATAAGAAAAAATAAAATGAGATAAAAAATACATATACAAAAAAAAATGATCTTTAAGTGATGTGAAGTGATAAATTAAAGAAAAATTGGAGTAAATTTTGTCACGATTTCAAATTATGGGTTAGAGATGGTCTTCAAACTGATTGGTACTCAATCCAGACCGTGGAAACCCTACAAGTGATGGTAACTGAAAGGAAGAGAAGCCCAATATACGTGAAACAACTAAAGGGTGGGAATGGAGTGTGTGCCAATGCAACAGTAGCACCAGTATCCTTCTCTATGTGCCGAATATAATTTGACTAATCTCATTATCAAACACCAGACAATAGAAAGCAGTGCAAATTTTCAAGATCTACACAATATATGGACATGTAAAGATAAAAAAAAAAACGGAATTTGATAAAATCCTTAGAAAACACCATCCCTACAAAGAACAAGGATATTGCTTACATAGCCTCCAACAAAATCATGTCAGAATATATTCAACTGATCACATCTTTTTGTTTTGCTTCAAATGGAATATTACTCTATTCTCAAATCCAAAAGTGACATGATATTACATGATGGTTTAATCATAAAAGAACTTTTAATTCTAGGTCTTCTCCTCTTGTGTGATACCACATTGCTATGCCCCATCTGCTAATGTCCTCTTCGTAGTACTAATGTACAGAACTGCACTTGAAGCAAGACATAATATATATATTATATCAATAATTGCCACAGCAGCTAAATGACAAGACTTGCTAAACAAAATTACTTACCATTGTTTCCTCGAATAAAAGCATCACCATACTTGTTCTTCAATTGCCCATTGACATATTCTTCAGTTTGCTCCATTGCTATGTTCATATACCCATCAAGACAAGCTAAAATACCTGCACAAGGGTCTAAGTATCAAGAAACCCTGATGAAAACGCAGCATTTAAGCCAAGAATCAACACAACAATAGAATATCAAACCCAAACCAGATACCCCAGCATTTGGAAGGAAAAAAAAAAGGAAAGAAGAAAAATTCCCTACCTCCTAGAACTGCACACCATCCATTTATGGTTAAAATAAGAAAGAATGTACACTAGACAAGGTACAACAAAATCTTTAACTAAAGTCTAACTAAAGGATCCTTCCAACTTAGGGAAAAGAAAAAAAAATCAAGGGAATGAAAAACAACCTTGAGCTACATTTCCTGAGATTCACAGTTTGAAATTATCTGATCCTCTTTTATCAACTATTTTTCAGTACATGTCATTAGATCAAAATATTATAAATTCCTGGCACACACATACACGTGCTAGCAGCCATTATGTCCAGTGCTTCGCAACATATCAGAAAAATGATAGTAAACCATTAAGTTTTTTCAACCAATAAGGAGAAAAAAAAAAGATGCAAATGTTGGTAAACCAAAAAAAAAAAAAAAATCCTATCCTTACATAATACTCCTACTTAGTTTCATTATGTTTACAGCTGGATACTATTTCAGCCGCAACATGATCCATCGCAACAAAAGAACAACAAATTTAAGAACTACATGAGATACTCTAATTTGCCGCCTATATATCTTGCTGTAGCATAAGCTAGGACAATAGCACATTGCACAAGCCTAATCAGCCTAAATCTTTCTATCACATTGATGTCATGCTACTAAAAAACAAAAAGGACAGATTAATATAGGTAGGTCTTTGATTAAAGATAACAGTCGCAAATGACCATCCAAAGCTAAATACTGATATAAACAAGAGAACCTCCAAGTATAGTAGTATTGTAGGGCAATTACACCGTACCAGTATAAAAATGTAAATAAAAATTCCAACTTGCCAGTCACCAACCAGTCCATTCCAAACTCAAAAAGACGACTAATGACCAATTTAACCTATAATACATCTACTGGAAACACAGTCGAATTTTAAACAGAACAAATGAATTAGGAAAAAAATACGAACATTATCGAAAGCTATACATATATACCTCGATAATCAACACCAGAATTCAATTTGACAACAACAGGTCGGCCCCGAATGGATTTGAGAAAATCAGATGGGGTTTTTGTGCTGGCTGCTCCTGCTGCTGCTGAACCTCTTTCACTCATCTCCAATTTCAAGCTACTTTCCCTCCAAGTCCAAGCTATGCAAAACAGCAACAACAAGCACACAATTATTGCCAAGCAACATACAAAAATAATTCCATCCAAGCACGCCTTTGAATTGCACACATACATACAGCAAGAGAAGAATTTTACAAAAAAATTAGAGCAATTTTGGTAATTGCAAAATTAGGGTTTGTTTGGCGCTTACCTTTCGAATTTTTTCCTTTATCTGTGGCTTTGATTTTCGGAGAGGACTGCCAGAGTGTGAGCGAGCAGCGACTGAAGTTAAGCGAAACTTATATCTATGTCATTTATTATTATTACTGTTATTGTTATGTTAACGCTGTCGTTTTGGGTTTTAGTTCAGACTACAGTATATATCTCTATATGGGCTTGGGCCTTGGGCTGTCAATAGGGATCTTTATTAAAATGCTTCAAAAAGTTACCTCAACAACTAAAATACCTCAACTTTTTTTAAATTACCCATATGCCCGAAATGCCTAAAATATTTACGCGCTTGCACCCAACAACATAAGTGACGGGAAAAAAAAAATCTTTCCATAGTTTCTCCTGCTTTCTTATCATATTTTTCTTATTGTTCTTCTCCTTTCTTGAGGTTTGGTGAGTTGGGTTTTGCTTCTTTCTAGCAATTCATTACGAATAATGTCAAATGTGCAACTGAAACAGATTTATTTCTTTTAGCTACTCTTCTTCTTCTTCTTCTTCTTCTTCTTCTTTCGAACAAAAAAAAAAAAAACACATACATGAACTATGCATGTTAGAGAGTTAAAAGAAGATCTAGAGGTGGGTTTGATGTGATCTCCATTACCCAGATTTTACAGGTATGAGCTTTTCTTTTTTCTTGGCCTGCATTTCTTCTTGTTTCTTGTTTTTTTCATCTGGGTTTTAATCTTGGGACCATCAAAAAACAAAGTTGGTTGCTTTTTTTTAAAAAAAAATGTTTCCAGATCTAGTATTGATTTCTTCTTCCCATATAGTTTAAGTCTATTTTTACGTTTTCTTTTTTCTATTTATTAAAGAAAGCAATGGTGTTTTGGCTTGTTATTTGTGAACTTTATCTTTTTATTTATATGTTTTGATTGAGGAATATGTCGTGTTCTATGTTACTGTATAGTTTTTTTTTTCTTTTAATAAAATATATATAATGGAACGGAGGACAAACTGGTGTTAGTGATTGAGGATTTTTCTGGATTTTGTGTTAGATCCCTAAATTTTTTTTTTTTGAACATGTTAGATCCCCAAATTAGTGCTAATTAAATTTTCTTAACTAGTTGCTGGTGGGATTTTAATTTTGTTCATTACTGTTCCTTTTTTTTTTTATTACAGGTAGTAGAAGTGGAAGATGGGGGTGTTTAATTTTTAGATGAAGGTATTTTACTTTGTAAATTCTGTGAAAGGTCAAAACTTTAATGTAAAAAAATGGATTGAAATTGAGGTAGCAACCCATTTTGGCTGCAATGGTAAAACCTTTAGCTTATGGGCTGTTGTTGCTCTCTTTAGCCATGATATCAGTATCTACAAATGACAGTGGCTTTTCGTGATGTAATTGTGATGATGAGGGAAGTTTATGGAGCATAGAGAGCATTTTAGATTGCCAAAAAGTGAGTGACTTCTTGATTACTGTGGCCTATTTTTTATCCCTATTCAGCTGTTATACTTTGTTACTTGCTCAAATGAAGACATTTGGTATTGTTTGATAGCATCATAGGAAAGGGAAGGAAACTCTGCTTGATGTTTTTGACCCTCCTTTTGCTTTTTTTTTTGCTTTCTTTTAATTTAATTGTGTTGTTTCTTCTGTGACGATGTCATTTCCTATTCCAAAATTTGAAAGTAAAAGGCCAAAAACATTGATGATATGAGTAAAATTGGACCTAACTTTGTGCTACTTAATATTTATAGTTTAAATAGATCAAAATTGGAAGTTCACATAACTTTCAATTAATTTGATCAAATATAAACCATTGGATTTGATTACTTTTGTTTTTATTTCAACAAAATAGAGTTA
>CATIWK010126472.1:0-16633 GCA_949634005.1 Mallotus japonicus
TATACATATATATATACATATATATGATATATCTATATATATATACACATATATATGATGTGTATATATATATATATATATATATACACACACACACACACACACACACACATATATATATATATATATATACACAAAGAAATAAATGGTAGTAAAAATTAATAAATATATATTAAAAATAAAATAAAATAAAATAAGAATTCTAATAAAAATAAAACAATAAAAACCATAAAATGCACCAAACCAACCTGAAAACTATTACACTTAACACATAATCAGTTACTACTCCCTCTGTTCCTTTTTAATTTTTGTATCAGTCGTATCAGCGTATGCAATGGCCGTTGCTTATAGTTCTGTTATTCCATTTGATAATGATTCGTTCGCTGTTAACAAGGGTGGATACATATCCATTAAATTTAATCAACAGGTTTATGAGCAACAATTAGTTACCTGTCAGCATGCTTTAATTGCCAGAATTATTTTGTCTAAAGGTGACTTCCCTTGGAAGCTTGCAGATTTGAAAGCCAAACTTTCGTCAGTATGGGATCTTAAGTCTGCATGGAAATTGGTTTCACTGGGTCGTGATATTTTCATGTTATTTTAACGACTAATGAGGAGAAACAGGCGATATAGAGCAGAGGAGCAATAATGTTGAAATTGGGCACATTACGCCTTCAGCACTGGTCGCCGGATTTTGACCCTACTGCATAGAAATCTACTAATTCGCATATTTAGGTTCGCTTTTATAAGTTACCTTGGGAGTATTGGCACCAAAAAATTCTAATTTCTATTGCAAAAGGAGTTGGAGTGCCTCTGAAGCTGGATAATGCCACCATTAATGGCCAGTTTGGTCATTATGCGAGGGTCTTAGTCGATGTTGATTTGTCTTTGACTCTTCCAGAAAATCTTCTCATTTAGCGCATTGGGAAAAGCTTCTTCATTGATGTTGTTTATGAAAATTTACCTTTGTTCTGCAATATTTGTTCTAATATTGGTCATTCTTCTCGTGATTGTAGATTTGGTAAAAAATTGTCTCAAGTTGAAGCTACTCGTCCAAACAAGCCGAAGGTTAAACAAGTTTGGAAACCAAAAGTTAATGCTAAAGCTGATGTGCCTATTAGCAATGGCTTTCAACATTTATGTTCTAAAATTGCTGCTGAAGTGGCTTTTTCAGAATTAGATTCTTTAAAGTAGAATATGGATGATCCAACCACTGTAATAACTGCTTTCCAAGCCCCTTCGCTTCCGAAACAGCCTTTAAATGCTGGTAATGCTGGTGAATCTTCTATGGATGATCCTATTAATGCACTAGCTGATTCTGTCATTGATCAGACTAGTTCAGAATCACACCCTGTAATTGATTCAGATACGAACTAGCCCACTGAGGTGATCAACGCTGATACAACTGATATGGAAATTCATATGCACTTTAAATATAGTCATATTCCGGAGAAGACAGAACATGATTTTTCAGGCCAAATTAATGATACTGCTTCCCCTTCTTGGGCTGATGATGTTGAGATTCATGGTGAATCTTGGACTACTGTTACTCAAAAAAAATTTCCCAAACAACAGCAATACAAAGTCCTTCTTTCCAAAAAAATGACTTGGAAGCCTGATAAACTTAATTTATGAAAGTTTTTTATTGGAATTGCAGTGGCATGGGTAATTTAAACACCCAGCATACTTTATTTTCTCTTTGTAGACAACATTCTCCTGATTGGCTTTGTTTGGCTGAGCCTATGGTGGATTTTTAATCCATTCTGCATTCATTTTGGGATCGGTTAGATTTGGATTTTATTGCTCATAATGTTCGCCCTTTGCCTACTCTTTGGGTTCTCAGAAAACGTGGTGGTCCTGCACCTATTACTATTCATTGCCATGAACAGCACGTTACTATTAATGTTTTCATTGATAATGTTCTACAACGATGGTCTTTTGTTTATGCTAGTATTTGGAGGAATCATAGAATGGAGCTTTGGAATGATCTTTATTCTTTATCTACTAGTTTTTCTTCTAGCTGGTGCGTTATTGGTGATTTTAATGCCATTTTAGGCTCTCATGAAAAGACAGGTCTTCCCCCTGCTCGGGGTCCATGTTGTGAGTTTAGGAAATTCATGGATAGTAGCTTGCTTTCTGAAGTCCAATCATATGGCTCTCCTTACACGTGGACTAATGGTAGATATGGTAATTATAGAGTTGATAGTAGATTGGATCGTGCTCTGGGTAATTTGTAATTTTTCTCCTCTTTGACTGAGATCTCTTATACAGTTCTTCAGCGTTATCATTCCGATCATTTGCCATTGTTGCTTTGTTGTACTAATAATTCTGGGGTCAATTCTAGATTTCGATTTCATGCCATGTGGGTTTCTCATCCCGGGGATTCGTGACCTTATCTTTCATAATTGTGTCACGACCCAAACCAGGAGTCATGACCGACGCTAGGGAACGGGAATTATTATAACCAGAACCCGTAGCAAGCCTTAAATATAAAATACACAGAAAATAATTCATGAAAATACCAAGTAATTAAAACTTTAATTTATAAAATTAGATTTTATAACATAGTACAACAGTACAATAGTACACAGTACTTAAACTGACAATCTCAGTTATAAAATCAATATTACATACACCAACATTTAATTATGACTACTGCAGCATCTAGAGTGTAAGCAACAGTTCAAATAAGTAATTTACACAAGTCAGCCGGGGCAGAAGAAGACCGGCGAAGAGGTCTAGTGGTGAGGTCTGAGGAAGAAGAACTCCCTGAAAAAAATATTGAGGGGGGTCAGACCTCACTGAGTGAATTATTATTATATACATACATGCACCCTAATGACTAACATTCAAATATCAGATATAGTATATTTATATTAATATAATAAATATACATGCAATGCACACGTAAGCTGCAAGTCACGTTTTTATATATATAAATAAAAAAAACGGATAATTTTAAGATGGAGGAATGGAGCAGAACCCTAAAAGTCCGCGTCCTCAACACACAAAATCTCTCTAGTCAAACAGGTTTCCTCAATTCCAAAATATTCACTTAATCCAAAATTGACAGAAGACTGGCCCCGAGACTCATCGTCAATCGAGCTACAGCAGTCATTCTGTCAGTATAACTGGCCCCGAGCCTCATCGTCAATCGAGCTACAGCAGTTATACCCGCACCGGGACTCATTGTCCATCGGGCTGTAATCTCAACTCTCATTCATAATTTCCATATCAATGATTCATCATCAATGATCATTATTCACATTTTCAGATTCATAACCTATATCTACCGCACTGTTGCGCAACAGTCCTAGTGGAGCCCACTAGGAAGCATGTTCTACAACTGTCCTCCAAAACAGTTTTAATAACAATTAATGCAATGAAATGCATGATCAAAATATGCTAGCATCCAATTTCAGTATAAAATATACTGATTATATACGTAAAATATACTAAAATAAATATAAGCATTTAATGAAATGATTCATATCAAAAATAATATGGATGCTCTTAAATCATTTATTTCTAGGTGAATGCATATATACAATAATAACTCACAGAATCAGTGCGTCCCACGAGAAACACTCGGTCGTCCTAGTCCCGGAGGCCCAGCTCGCGGCGCAACTAAAGAAACAATAAAATATTCATCAATTTGGGAAGAAGGAATATTCCTAATCGAAATCTAAGATTCTGAGATCGACTGATCTAAAGACGCAAATACAAATTAGGACTGACTTGACTTCACGTTTTACGAGATTTCTGTCGAAATTTCGACAGAATCTCCTCTGTAAAACAGAGTCCCTCTACCGAAGTAGAGTCAGTCCTGCACAAAAAAAGAGCATTTCTGATATAATTCAACATAGTACTTCCGGTTGGGTTTTCAGACCGCATGTAAACCCAACCGGGGTCTACAACTCAGCTAGAATCCACATTGAATAATAAAAATTATTAAAATATAATATGTCTAAATATTAAAACACAAAAATGATAAAACTCATAATTTTAATTAAAACACCTTAAGAACTTATATATATTTACAATTCATATAATATAAAAATATTCATAAGAGAAAGAATTATATAAATTCACCAAAATCATTTAATACTAAAATAAATCCTTAAATATCACTAATATTCCAAAATTAATTATTAGCATAACATAAAAAAAAATAATAAAATTATAATAAAACTTAAATATATAAATTCTATGAATTTGAAACCAATAACAATTAAGATACATAAACATATATATATTAAACAAAATAATAATTATACATATTGATAATTTAAATTACTAAACATTACCCTTAATAAATAAAATATCAACAAAACTAACTATTAAATTTATTAATTCTCCTCAATTAACAAAAATCTCAAGTTTAAATAATATATACATATATTTATTTCCAAAATTATAATTAATAAAAATCTTCTAAAAATAATCAATAATTACAAATAAATTATAAACTTTATAATAATCTAAGAAAATCAATTAATAATTAAAAACTAACTTTCAACACTATTTAACAATAAATAAAATTCATTTAACAACAATTAAGATTAAAAACCTAAAATTTAACCTAATTAAAATCAATAAAATTTCAAAATTTAAAACTTAAATAAATTTACTAAATTAATAAACTAAAACTCAATAACACTTATATAACTAAAACAACAATTAATCAACCTAATAAATCCAAAATCCACTAGCTAACTACTAACCTAACTAAAACAAAAAATTATCTAACTAACTAACAAGAAAATTAGCTAACAAACTCAGATTAAACTAACTAAATTAACAAGAAAAACAACTAACCTCTGAAAACTTAAGCTAGCAACAACAAGAAGGAGGCTCACTTGAGCCTAGGATAGCCACCAATGCCCAACCGAAGCAACCATGCACTCCTCAAATTCTGATTGCAGCCAAGGAGGGAATGAAACAGCAGATTCAGGCGAGAAGAGGAGCTTGGTTCGCCTGAGGAAGTGGTGAGCTACCGGTCACCTGAAGATGGAGATGACAGAGGCGACCAGGTCTGAATCGCGCGAGGAAGCAAGGTGACAGCACGAAGAAGAAGAGAGGCAAGGCTGGCTGCTTCTGGTTCAGGTGTGAAGGTGAGTAGTAGTTGCAGCAGCTCAGCACGAGCTGGTACACCTGAGGATGACAGGTCCTTCAACTGCAACCCGGTTTCGCACAAGCCTAGGTGCAGAAACGGCAACAGTAGCAAGCTAATTCAACACCAACAGCAGCCGAAAAAGAGAAAGGAAGATGATGGCTGGTGATGAAGGTCGAAGACTAAAGGAAATGGTGAACTAAGATCGAAAATTTCTGAAGAATAAGAGAAAAAGAAATGGCAATCTGAGGGAGAAGAGATAAACAATAGAAACAGGGCAAAAGTGGGTAGTTGAGCCCGAGATACCAACTTCCTTATACAAATATATTTTATTTTTTTTAATAATAACAATAATAATATAAATAAAACCTCAACCACTAATTAAAATATTCACATATATATATTTGTCCTCAAATACATATTGTTTATACATAAATATATGTATATATATATACAAAACAACACACAAATATATATATGTATATATTTATATATTAAACCAATAAAATTTAATTAAATTGAACATGTTAAAATAAATAATTTAACATCAAATAATAAATCAATTAATTAAATAATAAAATTTCAACTAAATTTTACTTTATTAACACTAAAAATTCAATTTTTAATATTAAAATTTAAATAAACATTACGGGTCTTAACAATGTGTTTCAAATAAGCAAGTAAGAAAATAAACAAATAGCACACAAGCATATTAGAAATAATTAATCAAAACAAACGAAATAAAATGGGGAAAGGGATTAAGGATTACAATCGTTGAAATATTCTATTCTAATAAATACATCAAAATGAAAAATAAAGTAAAGGGAATTGGGATTAAAGATTACATCACTTTGAGAATTTCCTATTTTATTAAATACACTGAAAATGGAAAATAAAAGAAAAATTATATTCTAATGATTCCTACAAAACAAAGGTTAGTATGCAAACACACGCAAGCATACATCACAATTATAAAAATAATATATATTCCATTCACCCCATGGTAAAGTATTGAATAAATAAAATAATAATGAAAAAGGCAATAAATTAAAACAACAAAAAGCATTAAAACAAACTAGCAAATAAAGATGCTAATGGGAATGCATGATTTGGGCAATTGATTAGAAATAATGCATCAAGTGAACCTCCAATCATCACAAAAATTAGGTGATTAATCACAAAGTCATTGGTATTCCTTCCCAAATTATTATGTGAATGCAAGTGATTAAATAAAATATGCAAAATGATAAAAATAAAATTAGATGGATTAAAATAAAATGAAAATAAAAATAAAAATAAAAAAATAATTTTTATGTATTTATACAAAATAATATCATATTAAAAAATATAACTTTCATCATTTTATGTCAATAAAGATGTCAACTTTACACCAAGAATGTTATAAAATGACAACTTTATATCTATACTATTTTTATTTTTAAAGAAAATTCATTACTTATATTCTTGGTTGATTTAGCCACCAACTTTATATTGTGAATAAAGCTGAAAACTTTATATTAAGATCACCACTATTATTACCAAAAATAATAAAAATGATAATTTCATGCCAATAAGTTATAGAAATATGATTTTAATAACTAAAAAAAATACTAAATTTTGATGAAAAAATAAATAACAAATATTATTGATTTATAAAGTCACCAACTTCATATAGTGGATAAAGGTGAAGACTTTATATTAAAAATATCATTTTTATCATATATCAATAATAAAAATGATACTTTTATCTCAAGAAAAATGTTATTTTTGTAAAATAATGTGCAAAACAATATAAATTGATTATAAAAATTGTAAAAATAATGCCAAAATAATATTCTGATAATAAAAAGACAAACTTTACCAAAATCAAAGAAAACGAAATTCTCTACACCATAATGTGCTCAAGATGTAATTTTTACCGTAAACATAAAGACTTTTCATCAAAAGGAAATAAAGAAAGATGAATAAAATAATGAAATAATCAACAAAATGGAGAATTTAAAATGAGTGAAAATGGTATGTTCTAAAATGTCTAAAAATGCAAGGTTCACATAAATTCACCAAATAGACAAATAAACACTTCTAAATCCACATCATTTCATCCACGTCACCAATATCACAATTTCACATAAATATATAACAAAATAAAATAAATGCATGAAATGCAAAAATAATAAAAATGACAAAATACTGTAAGAAAAATAAATGAATAAGTAAAAATAAATAAAAATAAAAAAGAAGGTGTAGAGATGTAGAGGACAAGATTTAAGAGAAGATAAAAATAAAATAATAATTGAATAATAATAAAAAATGAATAAAATTAAATAAAAAAATCATTGATAAAATAAAGAAAATAAAGGAGAGGTGGAGATAAATTAATAAATAAAACAGAATTTTTATAAAATAAAATAAAATAATGCAAAATGTGATAAAAATGCAAAATTTATGAAAATAATTATTTGGATCCTCGGAATTTACCCTTGATGCGTGAAAGTAGAGGTTTAAAATAAAATAAAAAAAATGAGTTTGTGGCGTGTGTAAGTGGAAAGTCGGTTTCCACGAGTCGA
Organism: Mallotus japonicus; assembly: GCA_949634005.1. NCBI lineage: Eukaryota > Viridiplantae > Streptophyta > Magnoliopsida > Malpighiales > Euphorbiaceae > Mallotus > Mallotus japonicus. Next base: position 7,681 of record CATIWK010126472.1, read on the forward strand.
TCACCCTATTGTAGGGGTTTGAGACTTAAAAAACAATAGTATTTTAGTGCTTTTGGCTTGAAAAATTTCTAAAAATGTGTATTAAATTTGTCCAATAATATAATAATCATTAAAAATTCATCAAAAGTCCCTTGAAAATAGAAAACTAATTAATTTATAGAAAAACTAGACCCACAAAAGAACTCATGTGCGTGGATAAGAATCCATACGCATGGTTAATTGATCCACGTACAAAAGAACTCATGTGCGTGGCTAAGAATCCATGCGCATGGTTAATTGATCCACGTATGTGGATCAATGAATCGCGTGGATTTTTTAAAACCCACATGTTTTCATCAACTCCACTATGTTTTTAGACCGATTTTGGGTTATTTTTCAAATCTTTGAGGTTTTGGGGAGTCTTTTTGGGACCAATAGGTCCAGTTCAGTGAGTTCTTCAGGGTTCTTGGGGTTTTTCAGGCATTTACACACGATACGGGCTTGAAATCAATGGACCGAATCTTAGAAACTTTGGTTTAACTTCCTAAGGCCTTAGTTCAAGGTTTTCGAGTCCTGGTTTCATACCTAATACTCGATTTTCAAAGTAGAACCCTTACTTGGACATTTTAGAAGAAGATTTGGTCTTTTGAGCCTCCAGTTCAACGATTCGGGCTCCCAATTCAAATGTTCGGTGTCCAGTTCATTGATTCAGGCACTCGGTTAAGGGTTTTGGGGTTTGCTACTCTAGAAGCACGTTATGGATAGCCTTTTACAAGGCTATCCTTTGTCTAGTCGATATAAGAGTTTTTTCATATGACCGCTGTTGAGGACTGCTGAAAACTAGGTGTCAACAGTGGTAAAGCATTTATGACATGGCATTACTTGGTCCCACACAACCTAAAAACTTATTCCTCCTTCACTCTCCCCTTTATACACATAATATAGAAATTATTTTTTCTCTCTAAATTTGCTTCTCTCCCCAACGTAAATATTAAATTCCTAATATTCATCCCATCTTCATCATTGCAGTTGTTACCCATCTTCATTATTCCAAGGTAATATACCCATCTTTATCATCTCTATCACCGTAAATTCACACTCTGTCTTCATCATCATCATCATCATCATCATTGTTGTAATTTTGTTAAAGAAAAAAAGAAAAAATTAATGGAGGATGATACATATTAATACAAAAGTACAATACTATAGTTGCATCTATTTCTTAACTTCTCCTCTTAAATGCTCTTACATGCAAGGAGGTTTGTTTTAATTCAATTTCTCTTTAATTTCTTTTCTTTGATGGGTTTTTATTCTTTTCTTGATTCTTTTTTTCTCTGTTTTTATTTTGTAATTTTGTGTAATTTTGTAATTTGTAATTTCTCTTAATTTCTTTTCTTTGATGGGTTTTTTCTTTATTTTTACTTTATTTAAATTTCATGTATCTTTTTTTGGGGTTCTAGTATATTTTTTCATTATTATTATTGTAAGAATTCAGGATGGTTAATTCATGGTTTTTGTTTTTTTTCTTTTGTGGGTGCGTGCATGGGATAGATTGCAAAAACAAGCACAATGAAATAGAAAAACCCTCCAGACTATTAGTATTGGTTAGCTAGCAACTATCATAATCCAACCTATAGTCAATTTTAGCTTTTCTTTTGTACCTCTTTTACCTATTTTGAAAGCTAAATTTGCATACATTTTAATGTTTTTGGTAAAATTTCATTTCAGCCATGGTGAGTATGTTAACCCTGTTGGCAGATCTGGTGGCTTAGGTTTGTGGTGGAATGATGAATGGGGGGGTAAAGATCTGGTGCTTATCAAGACATCTCATTGATGTCCTAATCATTAATGAAGAACTCTGGAACTTTACCAAAGTCTATAGTAATCCACGTCGAGACCGAAGGAAAGAAGTTTGGGATAGCATTCGCAACCTGGATATGAAGGCAAATATTCCATGGATGCTCATTGGAGATTTTAATGCTTATATGTACGCACATGAGAAGAAAGGTGGGAACTTCTTAACCCAATCGCTTCTTACCCCTTTCAGAGATTTTATAGAGGACTGTCAACTAGTTGATTTAGGCTTCAAAGGTGGCACTTTCACTTGGCACAACAAACAATCTGGAGCTAGAAATATTCAGGCGAGAATTGATAGAGCTTTATATAATGTTGAATGGAGAACCAAATTTGAGTTTGCCCAAGTCATCCACAAAGCTTACTTAGGCTCAGATCACTGCTCGCTTATCCTTAACCTCACTGCCATGTCCAAACTGAAAAGAAGGAAATTTCGTTATGAGGCAAAGTGGGATCTGGAACCTGAGTGGAAAGAGGTTATCAAGCACACGTGGGACTATAAAGTCTATCCAGCACCTTGTAGCTCCATTCTTGAGCAAAAGCTACAGAATCTAAGGAGTGTCCTTAGCAGATGAGCTTGAAATAAAGGGGGTAATTGCAACCAAAAAATTGCAGTTTTAAAGACGCAGTTGGACTCGCTGATGTCAGGGAATTTTGATGACTCTACAAAGGAAGAAGAAATGCGTTTAAGAGATGAGATTCAAAAACTTTATTCTCAGGAAGAAATCAATTAGCAACAAAGAGCACATGTCCAATGGTTAAGAGAGGGAGACAAAAATACAAAATATTTTCACCTCACTTCAATCCAAAGGCGGCAATCCAATCAGATTAGCAAGATACTTACACCTAATGGCAATTGGGCAACTACCGTAGAATAAATAATGGCTATTGTAGTCTATCATTTCAAAAGAGTCTATGGTTATGAGGTGCCTCTCTATTCTCGCAGGTCAATAGTGTCCATCCCTCATCTGGTTACAAATGAGATGAATCATGCTTCAGTCTTTGAGCTAACAATAGATGAAATCAAAGATGCTCATTTTTCTTTAGGTAAGTTCAAGTCGCCAAACCCGGATGGCTTTTCTGGCTCTTTCTACCAACACCATTGGCAAACGGTTCAACGAGATGTGATTCAGTTAGTAACAAACTTCTTCTCCTCGTCAAAGATGCAAACCAAACTTCCATAGCTCTTGTTCCCAAATCCAAACACCCAATCTCTTTTGATGATTTTCACTCCATCAGCTGTTGCAACTTTATATACAAAGTCATCTCAAAGATACTTATCAATCGGTTAAGGCCATGGCTCCCTTAAATCATCTTACAGAACCAAACTGCTTTTGTCAAAGGGTGAAACATATAAGATAACATCGTCTTGAACCATGAAGTTATGCATGCCATCAGGAATAAGTTCAAAGGTAAGCGAGGCTACTTTGCTTTAAAATTAAACTTCACCAAGGCTTTCGACAGTATCCAATGGCAATTCCTGAGAGACATTTTGCAGTAGTTCGATTTTCATAGAAAATGGATAGGCTGGGTTATGGAAAGTGTCATAACAGTCAATTATTCCATCTCCGTCAATGGTGAAAGCTCCATTTATTTTCTTCCTTTCAGGGGTCTGCGCTAAGGGGACCCATTGTCCCCATATCTCTTCATATTAGTTGCAGAAGCTCTGTCTAGATCTTTAATCAGCTGCCAAAACTCGAGCAAAATTAAAGGCATTAAGCCCTCTTCGCACTGCCCTTCTTTAACGCATTCTCACTTCGCAGATGACTCAATTATATTTGGTAAAGCAAACTCAGTAGAAGTCAATGCCATAAAAGGAGTGCTGGATGATTTCTTGGCGAAATCAGGTTTGAAAATCAATTTAAGGAAGTCAGAGTTCTTTTTCAGTAAGAATGTCAATTTCAATGTTAAAAATGCTATTACTAACCTCTTCCAAATAGCTGAATCCAAATATGCCACCAAATACCTTGGTATCCCTGTTGACTGGGCAAAGACTAGAAAATCTCTATGTAACTTTTTATTGGACAAACCTAAGAGCAGAATACAGTCTTGGAGGTGTAAATTTCTTTACCAAGCAGGAAGAGAAGTTATGATAAAGTCGGTAATCCAATCCATCCTTGCCTATATCATGTCTGTATTTAAACTTCCTGTCAGCATAATCAAAGAGCTTGAGAGAATAATTAGGCAATTCTTGTGGTCTCAAACATCTACCGATAGGAAAATTCATTGGGTTGGATGGTCAGAAATGACAAAATCCAAAAGAAGTGGGGGTATGGGCTTCCGGTAACTTGAACTCTTCAACAAGGCTTTATTGGGCAAATTGGGTTGGAGAATCCTCAGTTCCCCCAACTCTCTGAGTGCTAGGGTCCTTAAAGGGATATATTTCCCCTCTTCAGACTTTTTTAATGCCAAACTAGGTTCAAGACCCTTTTGGCTATGGAGCAGTGTTATTTATGGTAGAGAAGTAGTGCAAAAAGGGAGTAGTAGATGGAATACTCAGTCTGGTTTGGGAATAAACCTGTGGACTGAGCCGTGGGTTCCTCTCTTACCTAAATTCATAATACAATCTTCAAAACCTGAGGAATGCAATGTATTTCTAATGAAAGACTTAATAGATCATCGATCTGACCATTGGAAAGTTAGTATCATCAGGAACCTCTTATCAGTTAAAGAGGCTAAGGTTATCTTGTGCATTCCAATTGGTAACTTAAACGAGGATGACAAACTGGTATGGCATTTTGAAAAATTCGGCTCCTACTCGGTTAAGTCAGCTTACAGGTTGCTTAAGCAATCTTCATCTATCACCACTTAAAGTTCAACTTCCTCGCTGCACTTGAATTCAAATGCAGATCTTTGGGACTCAGTGTGGTTCTTATCAGTGGCTCCAAAAATTCAGAACTTTATTTGGAGGTGTATCAAAAATGTTATACCAGCAGGAGAAGGTTTGTTATCTCGAGGTTGCCACCATAACATAATATGCCCAAGATGTCAGCTTGCTCCAGAATCTTTGGAACATCTTCTCTTCTTGTGTGATCACTCTAAACCAATTTGGTATGCCAGTGCTATTGTCTATATGCCAAATGATATTGGTTTCAGTTCATTTCCTAGCCGGTGGCATGATATTTCCAAGATGCTGAAATCAGTTGGCTCTATGGAGACTCTGAGTTTTATTGCAGGTACTTGTTGGCATATTTGGAAGGCCCGTAATTGTATGGTTTTTAATCAGAAGCTTGACAACCCCACTCAAGTTCTCTTAAAGATTCAGAAATGGTGGACACTCTCTCATAATTCAGGGAATAGTCAGGTACGTTAGCCAAGCTCTCCAGCTGCCCATCAACAACCTCCAATGTGGAGGCTCCCACCATAAGGTGTATTGAAGGTTAACAGTGATGCCTCCTTCAACTCAACTTCTCATCTCAGCAAACTTGCTTTCATATACAGAGATTCTAGAGGGCAAGTGATTCATCTGTCCACAAAAATTACTCATTGTCATTCGGCACTGCAAGCCAAAGCTATGGCTTTAAGAGAAGCAGTTAAATATGCCTGTGACTCTTCTCATCAGCATGTGGTTTTAGAAACAGACAGCCTTCTTGTTACCCAGGCTCTCTCTTCCAATAGCAGCTCAGTCTCTTGGGATATTTTAGCTGTCATTGAAGACATCAAGCTCCTGGTGTATGATAGACAGAACATTAGCATAGTTTACATTCCTAGATTAGCTAATTCTGTTGTCGATTGGTTGACTAAAAACCAAAGTAGTTTATTAATGTTAGACAATGGCTTTAGTGTTCATCCTCAGTTGTCAAATTTGATGCAGAAAGACTTTGATTGTAACTCCATTCAATCTAATTAAATATCTTTGCTTGGTTATTCAAAAAAAAATAATGTTTTTAGTATAAGAAGCTCTAACACCTAAAGCTATCGAACGGGGCAGAGCCACTGCCCTACAAATGCTAATAAAAAACCTAACAAAATCCAACTTCAAGAATTGACAGACATAGTAATTGTTGATAGGTTTTAATTTTGATGCAGTGTTGTTTCAGCAATTGCATTGTTTTTGTATATTTTTATGTATATGAAATAAGAAATAAAAGAATTAACTTTATGAGTTTTGTTGATTTAATACAATTACAAGTGAAGATGCGACGATGACAAAGTAAGAAAAAGAATGGAGAGCTATGGAGTACTTGCACTGAGAAGTGAGAACAAAGAAAACTAAAGAAAATGATTGTGGTAGTGAGGGTCGTTAAATGAAAGGTAAACTGTGTGTATATATATATATATAAAGAGAGAGAGAGAGAGAGAGAGAGTTTTGTTTGTTTGGGTTTTAGATTATAGTAGGGGCCATATGTCATGTTGTATTTGAGAATTTAAAAAACATAAGAAGTATATGTGTTCTTCAGTATAAACATTAAGGAAGGAAATGCACCTTTACTCCTTTAGCTATAGAGAATTAAAGTAATAAATATTAACTTACATATATTTATTATAGTTATATAATTATTCCAATAAATGTATTGAATACATTTAATTTGTCACCATTGACTTTTTGAGATATTATTGGTGGTGGTAATTCGAATTTCAAAAGTTTTATTGGGTTTTAGAGGTACTATTAATAGTGGTGCCTAAAGTTACAAAATTCGTAACTTAACTTTAAAGTTGATTTGAATTTTAGTTATAAATTTAAGGGATAAATATATAAATGGTGTTTGAATTTTTCACTTTTATTATTTTGGTGTTCGAACAATTTTTTTACAATTAGGTGTTTGAGCCTATAATTTTTTTTTTAAAAAAAATGGTGTCTCTATCAACTTTTATAGATTAAAGTGCTTATAAATAGTAAATTAACTTAAATAGGGGTAGCAATTCGTATTAGTGGGTCATGTTCGTGTCGTGTCTTGATCAACCCGTACCACATTAAGGATCAACCCTAACATGACATGATAAGCTAATCGTGTTATAAATTCAAACACAAGCACGACCCTCAATAAACGTGTTAACACGACACGGCATGTTTAACACATTAATTTATAAATTTAATTGAATTAATATAACACAATATCATTAACACCATATGATCCATTTGATAAGTTATAATAAAATATAACAAATAATGATGCAACCTATTAACACATTAAATAAAATTCATCTTATCAATTTTTAAATAAAAAAGCTCAAAAACAGTTAATTAAACGTACTAACACAATAAAATATTAAATTATATAAAGCATATATCCATAAAATAAACCATATAAAATATTAACTATTAAACATCCCTTAAAAATATCCTAATCAAAAGTATAAACCGAAATTGATTAATAGAAAATAATTAATAATTGATGGAAAATAATATTATATTCCACTAGAGCCAAAAACCACATAAATTGTAAATTTGATTGCTCAAACTCTTCATTGCACACTTATCAATCTTCCTTGGCTGAAGTAGAACGTATAGTGTTAGTATCAATTATTGCGTAGTTTTTCCATAGGATTTATTAATATTTCTTTATATTTTATTTAGTTTATTATTTATAATTAGTATTTTATTAGGATTTTAGTTTATTAGCTTGATTTTATTTCCTTTTTAGTTTCCTATTAAATTTATGCATTTTTCGTATGTTTTTGTAGGAATTTTGCTTTCCTGAAGAGTCAGGGATTCAAGCCAATAATTAAGGAGCTATTTTATGGAGTTATTTTCCTAATTGGAGGAGGTTTTGAAGATGAAAAATTACTGTTTTGGTCCTTGGACGAATTTAGGGTATTTATCTCTATAAATAGAGAATTTTAACTCTAGGTTGAGAGAGCCGAAGAGGGGATTAGACACCAAAAATACAAATAAGAGCTTAAGAAGGAGAGCAAGGGTTTGAAGGTTGAAGCACGCTAAAACGAATTTTATCTATTCTTCTTCTTCATTCTCTTGTTATTTATTTTATGTTTGTAATTCTTTTTAAAGCCATGTTTGGCTAAATTACATTTTAGAGTTTGGTTTTGGAGTAGCTAGTTAGACTTGTTGGGATTTTTATTTCTTATTAATGATTTGATTTTAAATCAATTTTATGAGTTGTGCTTAATGTCTTGTACTCAATTAAGGGGCCAATTGTTTGCATGTTTATAGGTAGATTGCTATCAATGAAAGTTGAGTAATTTACTAGCTTATAACTCATAAAACTTAGGAACATCAATCACGAAAGTAGACGAATCCTTCGGGGATCAATAAATTACTAAGGAATTTAATGAGCCCAATTAATTGACTTGACCATGAAAATAGGCGGTAATTAGTTTTGGCATGCTTAGATGATCTAGAAAGAGACTTTAGGTAATTAGAGTAGTTTACCCTTGATTGTGATCAATGAAATAGTTGAGCTTAATTCTGTAATTCAAGTCCTAACTAGTGAAACAAACCCAATCTCTAGTTCATCCCCATTGATTTAATTAGATTAATTAGAGTATATAGTTTATTTTAATTTATTTAATTTAATTCTTGCAATTTAATTTGATTTGTGCTAGCTAGGGAAAATTTATTGACAGTTAGTAGTTAGTACCATTTTCTCGTGGGAACGATACTCTACTTATCACTTTATTACTTGCCATGATTCGTACACTTGTGAAGTTGTGCTAACACATAGGATTTGCTTCTTTTTCATTTATATTCATCTCTATGATATCTTCAGTAAACTCCTCCAATTCTATTTTTGCTATTTGTTCTAAAAAAAGTCAATTGTTTATCTTTATACACACACACACACACACATGCACACACACACACACACGCACACACATATATATACCTTGTTCACCATACAACCAATCTCTAGTAGAAACTAATGCTTCTACAATATCATGTATAAGTTCACTTCAATAGTTATTAAGTACCTTTCCTCCAACACTAAAAGAACTCTCTGAAGCAACAGTGGAGATGGGAATGGACAACAAGTCACACACCATTGCAGCAACTTCAGGATACCTGTATATACATATATATATGTTAAGACCCGAAATTTTATAAACTTTTAATTTTGATTTTAAGATTTGCAGTGTCAATAAATATTTTTATTTTATGTTTATTAATATTTTATTTAATTATTTTATTAAATAGTAAAAATTTGGTTAATTATTATTAAGT
>CATIWK010126538.1:0-11046 GCA_949634005.1 Mallotus japonicus
ACAACAATAATCGACTAGGGATATTTAGATTAGAATTCAAGTATCATCTAAGAGTTTTACTATCAAGTAACGTACTTGATGATCTTAGTAGAATTAACTAATCAAGGATAATAATAGAATTAGCCAGTAATGATAAAAATGCCTATTTATTATTAAAATAGAAATATGACAAAGTCAAAGTATGGCCATTACATAATTGGCCTAGGGCATAACACTAACATCTAGCACCCTCCCTCATATGCTAAATACAGATTCAGAAGCCACAATGGAGATGGGCATAGCAGGCATATCACGTGCTAAGATTGATAAAATTGGAAATCTCTCAGCATTAAGCTTCCACCATCTGAGAATATAAAATGTGCTATCATCCTCAATAACAGATTCTGAGAGATAAAGAACCAAGTCAGTCTTTTTGCTCCCACCAATTCTAAGATCCATCTTGTGCTACTTAAATCTGGCTTTTAAGAGGGACATTGATTTCTGAGTATCAGCAGAAGAAGGCTCAGATGCATCATTTGAGATGCTAGATTGAGAAGAAGCTTAAGGAGGAGGTTTAACAGAAGTAGAGTAATCATCAAAGAGTTTTTGCAAACCAAATTTCACATTAGAGAATAGGCTTCCACCCATAGATTCCCCATAGATTTGATTCAGGGAATACTCCATGTATTCCAGCTTATCTCTAGGAACAAGAACATTTGCAATAAAAATCAATAAGTTCATCTTTTAAGGATCCCCCCAGTACTTATGAAATTTGGCTTTCATTGAAAAAGCCATTGATCTTTTACTGACATCATCACAACCTTGCCACTCATGTAATATATAGAACAGATAAAAAAATTCAGAGAAAAAAGTGTTTCGTAATAACATAGTGAGAACAAAAAATTCTCAGTGTCATCTCATAAAATTTTTCCAATAAATCAACAAGTTGTTTGACTGAAAGCCAGTCCATGAAGTCAGGTACATCATCCCCTAAATCTATCCTATATGCATGGTCACATTCCTCAATTTTTTCAAAAACTTTTTCAAACAAGCAAGCAGATTTAACATAACATATATTGAATTCCACCTAGTTGCCACATCTAGGGTCAAAGAACATTTACACTCAACACTAATTAATTCAGCAAATTCCCTAAATTTATGCAACCAAGCAGGTGAATTCCTAACATATCTTACTACTTCTCTAACCCTTTTAATAGATCAGCCAACTTCTTTCAAACCCTCATTTACAACCAAATTCAGAATGTGTGCAATGCAATGCATGTGAACCTACTTTATTCTAACAACAGATGAGCCCTAAGACATTAATTTTTTTTAAAAAAAAAAACAAGTGTAGTGTCATTTGAAGAAGCATTATCTACTGTCACAGTAAAAATATTTTTGATACCCCATTCAAGAACACGGTTTTCTAAACTTTTTACAATGTACTCACCCCTGTGAGATGTTACAGGGACAAAAGAAATGATTTTTTTTCTAGAGCTTCCACTCAACATCAATGTAATGAGCAGTAATGCACATGTAATTAATACGTTAAATACTAGTTAAAGAGTCAGTTGTGATGCTGACTCTTTGACTTTGGCAGTGATTCATGAAAACAGTTTTCAATTTTAGACGAGCATGTAAATATGCATTATAACAGTCTCGGCTTACTATCCATCTGATAGGTATCTTAAACCTAGGACATGCAATATTGATAAAAATTTTGAATTCCTCTCCCTCAACAAATTTAAATGGAAGCTCATCAACAATGATCATATTAGACAATGCATTTTTAATTTCTCCATTATTAAACTTCCATGTCCTTAGAACACCTAAAGGGTCAGAACTATGCATATCAGGTTTTAGAGTTAAAAGACTATGTCTAGTGTCCTTAGGGTTAGGTTTTTTCGTGCAACTTAGCATATGATTTTCTAATGGATGATGTCCCATTTTTTTTTTTGTGTTAGCAAATAATTGTTTAGCACAATAAAGACATCTAGCTTTTACCAACTTCCCTTGCTTATCAAGGATTTTCTTGAAGTGCTCCCATGCCTTGCTTCTGAACTCAGAGGTATCCTTTCTCTTTTTTTTTTCTTTTCTAGTAACTTGTTGTTGCTGTTGGGCTTCCACATTTACAGGAGCAGGTCTGCTCACCAGTAGCAAGTACACTGCCACTGGTAGTTCCTGCTTCATTTTCCATCTATGCCATCGTTAATAACGAGTTAATAACTCATGATGTAAATTGAAAACAAGTTAATAACGAGTTAATATTAATAACAAATTAGAAACATGTTAATAACAAGTTAACAACTCAAGATGGAAATTAAAAAGCTCCTTTAATAAATATAATTAAAATTATTATTAAATATTAATTAAATTGAAAGAAATTATTTAATAATACTATTTAGAATTAATATAATATTTGTAGGCGGCAGGGTCTAGCGTGCGCCCAAGTGTTGGCGACCACAGCACTGTTGCGGGCTCGAGGCTCACTTGAGAAATACAATATAGGTCAAAGCCTACTCGGAGATGGAGTCACCACCCGGATGAAAGCCGGGACATGCTTATGCTGCAAGTGGATTCCTACGAAAGTGCCCAGAAATCGTCATCAGAGAAACGGGTTCGGAAACTGGGTATGCATGTTCGAATGTCCATCCGATCTTGCGATCGGCCTCCGTTTGTGTTCATGATTTATTATCTTTTGATTATCCGATTGTTTCTTTTATTTACACACGAATTGGATTGCCTTCAATCAATTGGCCAATTTTACATTAAGTCCGAGTTTGCACATTATCCATATTTCATGCAATTTAGTCCTATTGCTCACATAAAAAAAATAAAATTAATATACAAGCATACATTCTAAATGAATGGGGAAGGGATTAAGGATTACATCACTTTGGTACAATTGATTAACTAAATAAACCTCTCAAGAACTAATTAATACAATACAAATTAGTGATTTAGGAATCACTCTTAGGAATCCCTGCAAAACAAACATTCACCCTTTCCCATAAACCAGGAAATTGGTTGATTAGCTTTCAAACAATAAATACAGATAAGGATTCAAATATGGACAAACATACAAATAAACATGACATTTTCACTAATATGATACAAAAGACAATAAAATCATGCATAATATAGCAACATAACAATATAAAGCATGTAAAAAGGCATGCAAGGACCATATAGGAGGCAGGACAGGGCATCCATCGCCCTGTCCAGGTGGCGATCGCTACTTGGCCCTCTAGCTAAGTGGCGATCGCCTGATGACCAAGAGGTGACTGCCTTTTTAAGGAGGCGGTCACCTCCTCAGTAGGCGTGCCAGACTCCTAAACCAGCAAATTTACTTCTACCCTAAGCAAGCTACACATGTATATATATAGGACTGAAGATTAACCTAAAACTTCAATGAATCACATCAAGAACATGGCATATCTCATATGATTTACATTTAAAACATATATTAACTACTAAGCAATGAAATAAATCAATTAACTCATGCTTTTAATTTATAGAGATCAAGTAGGAGAATTTACTGAATATGAAGCTTTTCAAAGTGATTTGCCCTCAGAGATTGGATTGAGAGCCCGATCTTTGCTCACATGCAAAGAATCACCTTCTTCCTCCTTAAGAAAGATGAACTTTTAACTTAGTTTTCCACTTTTCCTTCCTAGAACGTCCCTCCTTCCTCTTCCAGAGCTTCCCACCAGTCTCTTCTCTCTTCCTCTAGTTTTCTTAATTCCCCCTCTCCTCTTCCAAAAATCCCCCCCCCCCCTCTTTCTCTCTTCTCTTTCTTTTTCTTTTAAACCCCACAACTACCCATCTAATCACCATCCCTTCTCTTCCCCCTAAGCTAGCTCTCTTCCACTCCTTTTTCTCTCAAAAGGTGGTCTTTTGCGTGCTAGAGCAGAGGGTGAGGCACGGGCCCACCTTTTCTGCCATTTACATGCTGCATTTAATGCAGCATGCAAGTGGCAGCCTAAGAGGCGACTGCCTCCTCTAGGAGGTGATCGCCCCTTGGCAAGGAGGCGTCGCCTCCTGGGCCTGGGCCTGCATGGGCCAAGTTGGGCTCAGGTCTGATGGGCTGGGCTTTTCTAAATTCATTCTTAAGGAATTTCGGGCTTGTTCCTTGCGTTCAAATCTCGCTCTCATCATCGGGCTTTATTGCAAGAGAAGGCAAAACCAAACACCCATAGACCGAGCCCTATTGCAGGCCGACCAAACTGAGTGTCTACAATATTATTAATTATAAATTATATTAATAAGAAAATAAATATTTAATATTACTATATAGAATTAACAAAAAAAATTAATTTAAATATTTAATATTAATATAAACTTAAATTATCTATATTTATATTAAATTTAGAAAAATTTTTTTAAAAAAACAATGATCAAATAAAAATATGATTTTTATTAAAAATAGAAAGCATTTCTAATTGCTTCATTATCAAACTTCCATGTCCCTAGAACACCTAAAGGGTCAGAACTATGCACATCAGGTATTAGAGTTAAAAGGCTCTGTCTAGTGTCCTTAGGGTTAGGGTTTTTCGTGCAACTTAGCATATGATTTCTAATGGATGATGTCCCATTTTTTTTTGTGTCAGCAAACAATTTTTTAGCACAATAAAGACATCTAGCTTTTACCAAATTCCCTTGCTCATCGAGGATTTTCTCAAAGTACTCCCACGCCTTACTTCTGAACTTAGAGGTATCTATAAGCGGTGGGGTTTAGCGCGTGCCCCAGTGTTGGCGACCACGACACTGTGTCAGGCTCGAGGCCCACGTGAGAAATACGATATAGGTCAAAGCCTACTCAGAGATGGAGTCACCACCCGAATGAAAACCGGGACACTTATACGGAGACTGGATTCCTACGGAAGTGCCCAGAAACCATCATCAGAAAAACAGGTTCGGAAACTGGGTATGGACGTTTTGAATGTCCACCCGATCTTGTGATCGGCCTCCATTTGTGTTCGTAGTTTATTATCTTTTGATTATCCGATTATTTCTTTTATTTATATGCGAATTGGATTGCCTTCAATCAATGGTGAATTTTTACTTTAAGTTCAGGTTTGCACATTATCCATATTTCATGCAATTTAGTCCCATTGCTCACAAAAATAAAATTAATATATAGACATACATTCCAAATGAACGGGAAAAGGATTAGGGATTACATCAATTTGGTACAATTGATTAACCAAATAAACCTCTCAAGAACTAATTAATACAAATTAGTGATTTGGAATCACTCTTAAGAATTCCTACAAAACAGATTCTCACCCTTTCCCACAAGCTGGGAAGTTGGTTATTTAGATCAAAGCAATAACACACAAACAAAGATTCAAATATGTACAAATATATAAATAAACATGACATTTTTGCTAATTTAATACAAACACAGTATAATCCTGCATAGTATAACATCTCAACAATATAAAGCATATATAGAGGCATGCAAGAAACATGTAGGGAATAGGACAGGGCATCCATCGCCCTATCTAGGTGGTGATCACCACTTGGCCCTCTAGCTAAGTGGCGATCGCCTGATGACCAAGAGGCGACCGCCTCTTTAAGGAGGCGGTTGCCTCCTCCGCAGGCACTTCAGGCTCTTCAAAATCACAGGGTTACTTCTACACTAAGAAAACTAAACATGCATGGATTCAGAGCTCTAATCTATTCTAAAACTTCAACAAATCATATAGAAAACGTGACATATCACATATGATTCACATTTAAAGCATGTATTGACCAATATTCAAAGAAATGGACCAATCAACTTAAAACTTTAATATTTCTAAAGAAATAAGTAAAAGTGTTTACCGAAAATGAAGCTTTTCAAAATGATTTACCCTCAGAGACTGAATGAGAGCTTGATCTTAGCTCAAATGCAAGAAATCCCCTTCTTCTCCCTTAAAAAGATGACTTTAAGCTTGGTTTTCTCTCTTCCTCTTCTAAAAACGTCCCTCTCTTGCTTCTCAGAGCTCTCTCCTCTTCTCCCTTCCTCTGGTTTTTTCCTAGTTGCTCCTCCCTTTTTTTTTTAGAAAAAATCATATCTTCTTCTCTCTTCCTTCTCTTCTTCTTTTAAACCTTTCAAGTGAGCTCACTTACCCTTCCCCTCACTCTCCTTTCTCTTCCCCCCAAGCTATCTCTCTTCCACTCCTTTTCTTCTCAAAAGGTGGTTTTTTGTATGCTGGAGCAAAGAGTGAGGTGTGGGGGACCTACTTTTCTACCATTTTACATGTTGTATTTAATGCAGCATGCAAGTGGGAGCCTAAGAGGAGGTGATCGCCCCTTGGCCAGGAGGCATCGCCTCCTGGGCCTGGGCTTGCATGGGCTAGGTTAGGCTCCATTGTCTTGGGTTTGGGTTTAATGGGCTTCTGTTCTAAACTAATTCTTAAGGAATTTAGACTTTATCTTGCATTCAAATCTCATTCTCATCATCGGGCCTTGTTGCGGGCTAGCAAAACCGAGCAACTACAGTCCGTCCCCTAACACGGGCCGACCGGATTGGGTGCCTACAGTTTGCCCCCTTGGATTTTTGAAAAACCGCACTCATGCATTCAAATTTTTTGAAAATACAACATGCAACGACACAAACACAACTGAATATAGAACATGACATACCTGATTCCCGAGCGTCACTTGAGAAGCAAAATCTTCGATCTATTCTGTGACTGTAATATTCGGGTTTTCCTGGCCCAAAACTTCATTCAGCAGAAACGTGTTTCTTGGGTTTCCTGGCCCAAGACTTCACTCAACAATCCAGACTCATCTCGGGGAACACAATCCTTGGGTTTTCCTGGCCCGATACTTTGCTCACTGGGGATTCTGACTTAGGGGATTCTAACCCGAACAGTCATTTGATGATCCAGACTTCGAGAATTAAAACCCAAACAGTCCACAACTGGGGAATATCAGAAACTCATCAAGCCCGACTCACCATTTATGGGAAACTTTTAATTGATACGGGAACTTGCTGTCATTTCTAGGTTTTCCTGGCCCTGACACTCCACTCAAATGATCCAGACTTCAGGTTTTCCTGGCCTGAACAGTCATTCTATGATCAAGACTTTGGGGATTCAAACCCGAACAGTCCCTGACTGGCATCCCTTTAATTTTAATATGGGCACTCGTACCTTTATCCTGGGTTTCCCAGCCCTGGAGGTAGTCCCTTTTCCTGATATGGGAATCTACGCCTGCTGCGTCGTCTTCGAGTTTTCCTGGCCCGATAGAGAGTCCCTTCAGTACTTTTAATGTGGGAAACTCGCACCTTTATACTCGGGTTTTCCTGGTCCAAGCAGCAGTCCCTGAACTCTGATGCTACGATCATATAATCCTACCGATGCTTCGATCAGACAATCCTCCGCTGATGCTTCGATCAGACAATCTTTCGCTAATGCTTCGATCAGACAATCTTCAACTGACATGTTTTTAAATTCAGACATAAACACATTACTTTGGGAACTTCACCCAACCGAGACCTCTGTCTTGATGATTCTGATATTTATACTGCCATTTTAGATAAAACAATTTTGGGACTCGCCCAAACCGATCTCATTGTTTCCATTTCCAATTCATCATTATTTTTCACAAAAATAACGATTTTATTATTATTATTATTATTTTACTATAAAAGGAAAACCCTATTCCCTTTTTCTTTCATTTCTCTTTCTTCCTTCTTCCTTTCTTTTCTTTTTCTTTCTTCCTTTCCCGCGCAAAACATATTTTCAAATATGGGTGACGACAGAACTCTACTTCTTCCTGCATGGGACCACATTCCTCCTCCTGCTCG
The DNA here is from genome assembly GCA_949634005.1 of Mallotus japonicus. Classification (NCBI taxonomy): domain Eukaryota; kingdom Viridiplantae; phylum Streptophyta; class Magnoliopsida; order Malpighiales; family Euphorbiaceae; genus Mallotus; species Mallotus japonicus. The sequence goes on from CATIWK010126538.1 coordinate 7,781, forward strand.
TGCACTACAAAACCTCGGATTCACCAGAGGCGACACGGTTCCTCTTCTTGCGGATTTGAGGAGTCATATTTGCACATCTGCCTGTAGAGAGGTTAGTACCCAAATTTTCTGATTTTTTCTGCAAAATATCAATGGGTTAGTGATAGAAATCATTTAATCATCTCTTAGGATTAGAAGCATGATAAGATGCATGATTAAAACGAAGAATTGGCTTAAATTCGAACGCAGGAATTGTTCTCCATTTCGTAGAGGCGATCGCCTCTTCGAAGAGGCGATCGCCTCCTTGCCAAGAGGCATTCGCCTCTTGCTAAGCGGTAATCATCTCCTGTTTACCATGGAGATGGTCACTTCTTGGTTAAGGGGCGATCGCCTCCTCCAAGAGGCGTTTGCCCCTTTAACAGGGCAGCCTATAATTCCGGTTCTATCTTTCCATGATTTAAAGCATTTAAACGACTATTTATTAATTCAACTTCCCTGATTTTCTATTGTAGCATGATGTGATGACAATCAAAGGCGTCGGGAACTTTCACGGAGCTCGGGCCTTTTACAACGAGCTTATTGATGACTAAAAGGATCGGATCCAGGATACCGGCTTTGAGGACTTCATCCTCTATCTGGCTGACGAGCAGGGGAAGATAGACTACCATCCTCTACACACCTTGATGGAGAGGTGGTTTGACACTACGCATACCTTCCACCTACCCTTCGGGGAGATGACGCTGGATCCTGTGTCCTTCGATGCTGTTACGGGGATTGCATGTGCCGGTGATCCTATCCCTTTTGATGTGAGCTTCTATCAAATGTCCCCTAATAAGCTGGCATACATCGAGCGTCTCTTAGGCATGGTACCAGAGATGAAGGGAATGCACACCATCAAGCACGAGTCGATCCGGACCTTCTACACCCAAGAGAGAGTCACAACGATGATCTCCCCCTATGAGATTGATCAGGTGGTGTGAGCATTCTTACTCTACCTCCTTGGCACCACCCTCTTTACTGACACCGCTAGCTCATTGGACCTAATGTTTCTGATGTCCGTGCGGGACTTGGATAGGGTGTCCTCATATGACTGGGGCGGCTGTGCTCTGGCCTATCTTTACAGGAGCATGGATGAGCTCGTGCGTGGGGCTAAAAGGTTCTGCGGCTTCTGGCATACCGTTCTGGTAAGTTACTTCTTGATTCTTCTAGATGTTTACTTTCTGACATTTATTTAACAATGTTTCTTTGACAGATCTGGGCCTTGGAACTAGAGCTGGTCATTGGTGTGATGTGTGTAGGGAACAACTTTCCTGCCCTCAGCAGATGGGGAGCCAGCCGTGTCCTGAAGAAACACCTCACTAGAGTGCACATCCACTGGCAGCACCTGAACTCTCTGACATAAGAAGCGGTACCGGAAACATTCAGAACCACATTAGTAATCTCGTAAATTCGATTGACTTACCTGTTGGTTTCTTTCTTTTGCAGATCAAGAATGACTTGTGGGGGCCGGTGGACAGGTGGAACGCAGAAATGACACGCTCACGAGCTTCCTCTCAAAAGAGGGTCCTTCTCTGTAGGAAATACCACCGGGTCTGGTACCTTGGTGAGTGAGTCCTTAATTGGCATCGAGGTATTGGGATGAGACGTGTCCCTAAGTCCCCTCCCAGCAGCATGCTTTGGACACATGAGCTAGAGGGCGTTGAGCTTGCTCAGGCGGTTGCTAGGGAGGCTGCTGTGGATCACACAGTACATCTCAAGAGTCGGTACCGGGAGTTTATTCAGAGTCATTTGCTGCAGCGAGTGCCCTTGACCATTGGTTCCATTTCTCAGGTATACCTTTAACTTTGAACTCGTCGTCTTCCGAATCTTCTATTCCTGACATGATTTCCTCACTTACAGGCTACAACGACTGGACCCGAGCCCCGAGTTAGGCCTCAGTCATGGGAGAGACCTTATCAGAGACCCCGCACGGATCAGAGTGGGTCTGGTACCTCAGCTAGGACACCACAACGTGAGCCTCCCGCAATCAGAGTCTCTAATCTGGTTGCAGGCTGCCTTGACCACACTCCTAATCCCTTGGTTCATTGCTGGGTTTCTCCTGGGGAGCTGTCCTGTCGGTTCTTGACTTTGGACAAGAGCCTGATACCTTCCTCTTCTCCCGTCGGCACCAATTTCGTAAGCTCATGCTCAACCTATTTCTCAAATAATTCTCAACATATTCATTAGCATCACTTACTTGAATTACAATGCAAATCCCTCTGGAGCAAGGACATTACATGTACCGATTGATTGAAGCTCAGAGGGATTACTTGATGGAGGTCATTGAGCAGTGGAGGGTAAGCAGGACTCCTCTCACACTCACATGTATGCATGTATGCATGATTGACTAACCTTTCGAATTGCTTGCATAGGATCACGACGTGAGGCAGTATGAGAGGATTGCACTCCTCGAGCTTCAAATAGAGGCTCTGCAGATGGACGAGGACGATGATGAGGATGCTGAGGATGAGGTCGGTGGTAGAGGTGAGCAGCTTATAGACGCTCTTCGAGCCGGAGATGATGCTGAGGAGGGAGAGGACTCAGATGGCACTGAGTAGGACTCTCCTTTAGCCTAGGATTTTCTGAACATTTTAGCCCTTGCTATAGCAGTAGTACATTTTGTTTTGATGTTTCAGATGTTCATTTCACATATTTGCATTCTCTTTTTACTGGATAATTGCCAATTTAATGCAGCTGTTTCATATTTCATTGTCTTCTTTGAATGCTTCCATGTGTGTGTTCCTTAAACCACCGAATTACATGTCTTGCAATCTAAATCCACATCATTTTCTCCCCAAATTACTGCCTATCGCCCTGCTGGAGGGGCGATCACCTCCTGGCTCCCTGGCGGAAAGGCGATCACCTCTTTACCTTACTGCAGGCCTCTTTAAATCCCTAATTCTGCAATTTAGCTCTCTCTTTCCTCTCTTCGTCCCAAAACTCCATTCTCTCTCTCTGAACATTTCCACAACTCCAAAAATGACTGAAAGGAGCCTCAAGAAGCTACAACCGATTCTAAAGAGCTTGGATGGCGATTCTGTTAGCATAGGTGCTATGCCCTAGAGGCCAATCACATTTTGACATTGTAAATTATCCCAAAAGGCAATAAAATAATATTCTATTATTTAAAGTGTTTATTTAATTGAATATTTATCCATTAGCATAATGTTAAATAAATTTATTATCAAGAGTTGATAATATGAGTGACAAATTTATTTAGTACATGTGCTATAAAATTGTTCGTAGTC
>CATIWK010126550.1:0-10258 GCA_949634005.1 Mallotus japonicus
ATATGTAAATAAATAATTAAATAAGGAGAAAAAGAGCAAAGCTGGGGTAAAAAGATTCAAATAGTGAAAAGCCACTATGTACTAAAGCTTGAGTTGCCCCCCTTCTTCCTCCTTCTCCCCCTCCCTTTTCTTTCCTTTCCTTCCACACAAAAGTTAAAACAGTCGTATTTTTATTGTGGATTGTTATGGGATCTAATTTTGATTTTCTTTTCTAATGATTTCTGGTTTCAGTCTGACTATTTACGAAGAATATCTCTGAAGATGCTTACAATGGAGTCCAAGTCATCTCAAAGTAATATCCCCAATTCTTGGGGATCCAATCCATCTGGCAATAACAATAGACCCCCAGACACAGCAGGTAATGTTTTTGGTTGGGCGTTGATTTCTGCAATTGGTTTGGCCCCATTTCTTTTGCAGCTTTTGTATGTTTTAGTTTGTAGACATTTTACATATACTTGTTAAGAGATTTTTGCCTACATCAGGTGCATTACAGCCTACGGTTGGATTCATGATGCTCCAAATGTTTTACACTCGACCAATAAAAATAAGACACCTGTCTTTGTGTTACAAAACCAACTATAGAGTGTAATACACCTTGAGTTGTTAAGACTTCCCATACTAGTTAGGCATTTTAACTGTGACTGATGATCCTGGGCCACCAGATAGATCATAGGTTGTATGCATTAAAAAGTTTGAGCTACTGGAGGAGCCGAGTAAATGCAAAATATACATGTAGTTTTCTCTCTCTTGGTGAAGTACGTGTAAGACTTAGTTCTCTCCAATGATAGATGTTTCTACTGGTGGAATCTACAATCGCTTTCTCTTGAATTTCCTGGTTATTTGGTTGTTTCTAACCTGGTTTTTGTTTTGTTCTTATTTTTAACAGCATCTCAGAGTTTGCAGCCTCAAGTTCAAAATCAAGGGCAATCACTTCCTGTCCCCTTACCAGCTAATCAGTCTCAAACACGGCAGCAGTTGTTATCCCAGAACATTCAGAATAGTATGGGAGTTCAAAGTTCTGCTGGTTTAACGTCTGCTCTGCCTCCTGTTTCTGGTTTATCACAAGCTCCTATCCCCAGTGTTGTTGGCCAGAATCCTAACATGCAGAACATATCTGGAGTTTCACAGAGCTCAGCAGGGAACTCATTGGGACAAGGGATGCCCTCCAATATGTTTGCCAATTCTCAGAGACCAATGCCAGGAAGGCAACAGGTTGTTCCCCAACAGCAGCAACAGCAATCTCAAAACCCTCAGTTACTTTATCAACAGCAATTACAGCAGCAGCAACAACTTATGAAGCAGAAATTCCAGCAGGGAAATCTCCCCCACACACTTGTACAATCTCACATCCAGCAGCAGCAGCAGCAGCAGCAACAAAACAACCTGTTACAGCCGGCTCAATTGCAATCTTCTCAGCAATCCAGTATGCAAACATCATCTGTTATGCAGCCTTCCTTGATGCAATCAGCGCCTCTCTCTAATCTTCAACAGAATCAGCCTTCTGTTCAGCAATCAACACAATCCATGCTTCAACAGCATCCACAATCAGTCCTCAGGCAGCCACAACAACAACAACAGGCTGCTAGCATTCATCAACAGCAAGCACCAATTATGCAGCAGTCACTTTTAGCTCCCCAGCAGCAGCAACAGCTAATGGGCCAACAAGCAAATGCCACAAATATGCAGCAAAATCAGTTAATTGGTCAACAAAATGGTGTCGGAGACATGCAGCAGCAGCAGCGGTTGATGGGTCAACAGAATAACCTTCAAAATTTGCAGCAACATCAGCAGCAACAACAGCATCAGCAGCAGCAGCAATTAATAGCTCAACAAAATAACCTCTCAAGTATCCATCAACAACAATTGGCTGCTCAGAATAATGTCTCCGGTTTGCAACAGCAGTTGCTTGGAACCCAGCCTGGCAATTCAAGCATGCAACCTACTCAGCACTCTGTGAACATGCTGCAACGGCCTAAGGTTCCACTGCAACAAGCACAGCAAAATGCATCTAATTTATTGCCCTCTCAGGGGCAGCAGTCACAATCACAGATGTCACAGCAGCAATTGATGCCACAGATTCAATCACAGCCTACACAGTTGCAACAACAACTGACTCTGCAGCAGCAGTCTAATTCGTTACAGCGAGATCTGCAGTCAGGGCTCCAGGCATCAAGTCAAGCGCCAGCTTCCTTGCTTCAGCAACAGAATGTAATTGAACAACAAAAGCAATTATATCAATCACAAAGACCGCATCCAGACACATCATCAAGTATGTCATTACGTTGCTGCCGTGTTTTGTGTTTTTGTGCTTTCATGTTTGCCATGCATATGCGACAATTTGCATCATTATTCCATTGCTTCAGAATTTAGATTGACAACAATGTGAACTTCTGGGAAGACGTGATCATGGCTTAAGTAACAACTGTCCCTTTTGGTGTATTTTTCATGCTATTGTCGCCTCTATTACTTATTGCAATAATTGCATTCACTTTACTTTTTCATTGTTAAGCTCTACACATTGCACCATTTGCTAGTATGCATTATGATTCTCCAGGGATTTTAATTTTCCTCCTCAAATTTATTACTATATTGGAGTGGAGAATGGAGAAAGATCAGCAAGCGAATTGACTCATTATCATTTCATCATTGCCAATTCTGCAAATCATGTTGCTTGTACATATTACATGACATGGATTTAAGATGGGAAAGATTTGCTTTGAGTATGTTTATTCTTTGCCTATGGTTCTGTGGCTAATATAGTTAAGCTGCAGTTTGCTTATTTTCTTCCCTGCTTTCATTCCCTTGAGGATTCTATTATTTCTTTCTTCATGCTTTGGTCGCACTTCTATCTATTCCAGTATAGACAGAATTATGCATTCAATTATTATCTTTTCAGCTCTTTCTTTTTTCTTATAGCAAGGACTAATAGTGACACAGATTACATCTGTTCACATCCTGTGCCCCACCTTAAAACTTAATTTCTAGAGCACTATATCTCCTACAGTAAATTAGTTGAGATCTCTTTTCTTGTAAGTATCATTCATGGTAGCCTGGAAGAATGTTTCTTTTGTAGTGTTTTAACCTTAGAATTCAGTTTTTTTTATCATATTCCTCTTTACACTATGCATGGATTGGGATGAAATCAAAAGGAAGGGAAGTAGAAGGGGAATTAATGTTTATCTTATCTGACTAGTAAATTTTTTTAGGAGGGGAAGGGAATGATTCCCCTTGTATAGGGGAAAGTTGATTACAGCTCAATTTGGGATGTAAATAATTTAACCTACTAAAATACAGTAAATTTTAGATTTTAATTTCCCTTTTAACACATTTTCCTCCTTTTCCCTTGTTAATGAATTATTGAGTTATCAAACACAAAAGGATACTAGTACTTACTTCCCCCTCCTCCTTTCCCTTCTCTTTAAATTCTCTTCCCTTCCCTCTCTTCTTTGTTGCCATGCATAGTGTTAAGCAGGAGAATTGTCCTTGGGCATACTGAATTTGATTTTTGAATAAAGTTTCCTGCCACTATTCCATTCTATCTTCTGTAGAGGTTTTTAGTGGCAGGATGTATTTACTTTCACTTGCATGCTGCATCTCAGTTGATCTCTTTGTTTAAGTTGAAGCATGTTTTCATCATTCTTGCAACACCACATTCTTCTGTTATGGAGGCATTTTGTGGTTGTGTTTCATATTGTTAAAGTTATATTTGACTTTCATGTGTTCATATATATGTTATATTTGTAGCGTCACTTGATTCAACAGCACAGACTGGACATGCAAATGGAGGTGATTGGCAAGAGGAAGTTTACCAAAAGGTATTCTATAACTCTATGTGTTAGAGGAAGCTTGTTTACTAGACAATTAGAAATTAAGTGATTTTGTTTTGGAGTTTCAGATATGAAGTATTTTTTCATGGTATGAGGTACACGGGCTCAGTTAGATCACTATTTTGGGTGGTACTTCATTTAGGAGAAATTTGTTCTGTGTCTATGTTTTCAAGGATATACGTTACAAAGATGTTTTCAAGTTTATGGTTTAACAGTAGGCGTTAGATTAATTGTCATTTGATTAGTTGGTATTAATATTTATCTTAAATGCATTTTTATTTTGCTATCCATATGTGGACCTAACAGTTGCCCATACAAATCAGGAATATAAAAACCAATATTATCTTTTCAAATGTTGGCTGCACCATCTATTTTTGTTTTATTTATGGTCTGGATCAGAATCGTACCACGTTTGGAACATGCAAATCCAATTGTGGTTCCACAGGGGTATAAAAGATATTGGTAAGAGTTGTCCTTTTCAAAATGGAGCAAGGGAAGGAGTAGTTTTAAAGGGGCTGAACTAAATTCTTATCAACTAAACTAGTTTTTCCAACTCAAAACAAAATAGTAATTGATGTGAGGAAATTGTGTTGTTTGGGTAAAGATATTTGACAGGGCAAATTGCTAGTCCACAAGCTGTGTGCTCACTTTCTGTTGTTCCAAAGTGTGAGGATATAGCCCATTTGGTGCACCCCCCTTCCTTCAGGAAAAGAAAAATCACCGACATCATAATCACTGGTTCTTCATTTTTTCTTCAATATTGAGGTATTTTAGGTATAGAAATCCATCTCAAATTGAGTGGTTAAAACTCTATTGTGGTGAAGATACTGTAACGGGGGCCTTCAGAAAAATAGCTAAATGTGATGAGGAGCTTAACACCTTGTTATTGTTACATTAATTTGCACACCTTTCCATTTTATGCAGATAAGCATGCATTTTCAAGTGTCCATATTGATGCCTCTTCCATTGTTTTAGTTCTTACCTTTCAGCTTTTCATGTACATTTTCCATTGATTCTTTACAAATGAAGCTGGAATACTTATTTTCTGAGTATTACCTGATTAAATCAATCTTCATGTCCTTTTTTTTTTAATGTTTCAATGATCTTTTTCCAATTTCCAGATCAAAGCCATGAAAGAGATGTACTTGCCAGAACTAAATGAAATGTATCATAAAATTGCTATGAAGTTACAGCAGGTAAATTAAATTAATTATGTATTTGTTTCTTAATTCACTCTATATCAATCACTTCTAAATTCCTTTCTCCAATTCGATTATTGTTGGAAGTAGTAAGCTTGTACCAGTTAGCATTATCCATCCATGTGGGATGGTTCAAACGTAATTTGCATTGGGTATCTCCTTTCCTTTAAAAGATAGGAAGAAAAGGAAGAAAACCTTTGCACCTATGCAAGAAAATTGAAAGAATATATATATATATATATGCCAAAGTAAGCTTTTAAGTAATTACATGTTTTGGTCCAGCATGACACACTTCCACAACAACCCAAGTCAGATCAACTTGAGAAACTAAAATTATTCAAGACGATGTTGGAGCGACTAATAGCATTCTTAAATGTTCCAAAAAACAATGTTTCTCCTGGTTTCAAGGAAAAGTTGGGGTCTTATGAGAAGCAGATTATAAATTTTTTAAACTCAAATAGACCCAGGAAGGCTATTCCTCCAATGCAACAAGGGCAGATTCCCCAGCCTCACATTCAGCATTCACAATCTCAAGTTCAATCCCACGAAAATCAAATAAATCCTCAAATACAGTCAATGAACATGCAAGGGTCATTGTCAACAGTGCATCAGAACAATATGCCAAGCTTGCAGCAAACTTCTGTGTCCTCTTTGTCTGGGGTTGCTACATCACAGCAAAACATGATGAATTCACTGCAGCCGGCTTCCAATTTAGATTCAAGTCAAGGGAATGCCATGAGCTCTTTGCAGCAGGCGGCCGTGAGTTCTCAACAACAGAATCCTGTGAGCACTTCCCAGCAGGCCAATGTTTCCAATTTATCATCACAAAGTGGGGTGAGTATGTTGCAGCCGAATATTCCCCTTCAATCAAATCCCAATATGCTTCAACATCAGCATCTGAAACAACAGCAAGAACAGCAGATGTTGCAAAATCAACAGCTTAAACAACAATATCAACAACGCCATATGCAGCAGCAGTTTGTGCAGAAGCAGCAGATGCTGCAACAACAGCAGCAGCAGCAGCAACAAATGCATCAGCAAGCAAAGCAGCAGTTGCCTGCACAGATGCAGGCACATCAAATGCCTCAGGTACATCAAATGAATGATGTGAATGAACATAAGATTAGACCAGTGATGGGTGTCAAGCCAGGTGTCTATCAGCAACATCTGTCAGCGGGGCAACGCACAGCTTATCCCCATCAACAGATGAAATCAGGAGCGTCCTTTCCTATTTCTTCACCTCAACTGCTTCAGGCTGCCTCCCCTCAGTTATCACAGCATTCTTCTCCACAGGTTGATCAGCAAAATCTACTGTCGTCTCTAACCAAGACTGGAACTCCTTTACAGTCTGCAAACTCTCCTTTTGTGGTCCCATCTCCTTCAACCCCTTTAGCTCCATCCCCTATGCCAGGGGATAGTGAGAAACCTGTATCTGGTATTTCTCCGCTTTCAAATGCAGGAAACATTGGGCAGCAACAGACAACTGTGGCACAAGCACCAGCTCCATCCCTTGCAATTGGGACTCCGGGGATATCAGCCTCACCTTTGCTTGCGGAGTTCACTGGTTCTGATGGTCCTGGTAATCCTTTGATTATACCTTCTGTAAAGTCTACTGTTACAGAACAGCCCCTTGAGCGCTTGATTAAAGTGGTTCGTCATTCTTTTTTTTTTTTTAATTTTTATGTTTTTTCCCATGCTTGTGTCAAGGGGGACATAAAGAGTAGGCAAGGAATGTATATGACTACTTATTAAGAATGATATTGATATGCTAAATTTATAATTCCCCAGGTTAAATCCATGTCCCCTAAAGCACTAAGTGCATCTGTCAGCGACATTGGCTCTGTTGTCAGTATGATTGACAGAATTGCAGGTTCAGCACCAGGTAATGGATCTAGAGCTGCAGTTGGTGAGGATTTGGTAGCAATGACAAACTGTCGTCTTCAGGCAAGAAATTTTATCACCCAAGATGGAATGTCTGGGACAAGGAAAATGAGGCGCTATACAAGTGCCATGCCCTTGAATGTTGTGTCATCAGCTAGCAGCATAAGTGACAGTTTTAAGCTGTTGAATGGTCCAGAAACATCTGATTTGGAGTCAACTGCCACATCAAGTGCCAAGAGGCCTAGAATTGAGGTATTACATTTGGTAATTTTTGCCCAGTGGTCCATATAATAACTTGGGGATTTTATGCAGTGGTCTGCCTAATGTATTAGTTCTTTATAACCTCTGAAATGTTGCTTGAATCTACTAAATTTCAAACTTCAAAAATGTTAGATCTCATACAAGGTTCATTTCCTTGGGGCTTTTTCTTCTTGGGATGGGATAATGTTCTGGGAAACTGCCAAAATAGTCTGTGATCATTACTCAGATAGCAGATGAAAAATTGAAAAAAGAAATGAAAGACAATGAACTAAACTAGAAAAGAGTTGTGTTGGCTATTCCAGAATGAGGTAGGTGCTTGATCGTTGGATAGGGTGTTTAGGGCATTGAACAAAAAATGAAAAGAAAAATATGCAAGGGAAAATTTTCACTGGTAGTTTTAATTGTGGCTAGATGTTGAATTGCATGATATTTCCACCTCACTTTTTTCTTTGAAATCTCAATTTAGCTTATTCTGGATGGAGACATGATGTTGCTTCTCTGCAGGCTAATCATGCTCTTCTGGAAGAGATTCGTGAAATAAATCAGCGACTTATAGACACGGTGGTAGCTATTAGCGAGGAAGATATTGATCCAACTGCAGCAGCAGCTGCTGCTGAGGGCGGTGAAGGAACCATTGTCAAGTGCTCTTTCAGTGCTGTAGCTCTCAGTCCCAACTTGAAATCACAGTATGCTTCAGCACAAATGGTGCGTTTTCGGACATAATCTGAGTGATATAGTATCCATGTCATTTCAACATATTTATTCATGCTTTATTATTGTGCAGTCACCAATTCAGCCACTTAGATTGCTCGTGCCTACAAATTATCCTAGTTGCTCACCAATACTCTTGGATAAGTTACCAGTTGAAGTCAGGTAAGGGAACAAAGCACTCTGATCCCTATTGCTTTTCTCTCTTGTGCCCATACTTCAATAAGATCAGGACTCCCTGTAAAAGAAAATCTAAAATTATGGACTCACTCCATTTTTCTTCCCCTACTTTTCTCTCTTCTCTCTTTTCTTTGAAGAGAAACTCTGTTTTAAAAATATGTATGGTGTAGGAAAACTTTTTACAATATTTTCAGTGTAAGTATCAAAATTTGATTTGCCATAAAATGGTAAATTTTGAATAGGAAATTATTGAGCACATATATGGGGAAAAGGATAATGAACTGGAAATGGTTTTTTAAAAGTTATTATTTGTTCAGTGGATTTCTTGTAATAATAAAACATTGGAACCCTACATGCTCTTGGAAGCCTAGATTTATTGGCACTCTGGACGTGGATATTTTTAAATTGTTTGGGTTTTCTTGGGCTGGGGAACTGGGACTTTTTATTTATAGGGACCAAAGTTAAAGGTTATAAATGAAATTTTAATTGAAGTGCAGGGGGGCAAAATGAAAATATAATAAAATTTGGGCGGACATTTGTGAACTTCAAAGTTACCTTAAAACTTTGTAGGAAAAATATTACTTTTGATGAACTATTTAATTTATAAATATTTATCATCTTTGTACCTCTGCTCGACTCTAGCTTCGATTAGAATATTCTTAATTGCTGCTAATCAACTTGGGTCTTTTTGGCTATTTCAACAGTAAGGAGTACGAGGATCTTTCAGTAAAGGCCAAGTCACGGTTTAACATCTCTCTCCGAAGCCTTTCACAACCCATGTCACTTGGGGAGATAGCGAGGACCTGGGATGTTTGTGCCCGAGCTGTTATTTCTGAGCATGCACAACAGAGTGGAGGAGGTAGCTTCAGCTCAAAATATGGGACTTGGGAAAACTGCTTGAGTGCAGCATGATGGTCCTTCAAGCTTAGAAGCTGTCAATAGGATTGTTTTTGTCATGAGCTTCGACGTAACCTTTGCAAAAAGCTGTCTGTGCGATGATATGGGCAAACAATAAGTTTTGCATGGATGAACCAGCGTACTTTTCAAAACGGCTTAAATTTCATCTGTGAAGTTTGTCTGCCTGAAGGTTACTCAGCTGTTCTATAATCTAAATCCTAGAATAGTCACTTGATGACTGTGTTAGGTGGAACAATCAGAGCACTACAAATGGACATTTGATGGTGCCTATATTTTTCACTTATGATGCAATCTGTTTATATGCAATTGTCTGGGATTTTCTTTCGGGTCATGTGTAAATTTCCGAACGAAAGGAATTAGAGAAACTTTCATGGATGTATTATAAATGCATTTTTCTTGCATGCGTTGTCATCATTTTTAAGTTGTTGGCCTGGTTGCCACCACCCTCGGCTCATTTTCTTCCGATACATAGCCGAGTATTTGGTCTTAATTCTTATGATTTGATATTGTGTTTCTGGGTCTGTTTTGTGGGCAGTGATGAACTATCTCTAACGTTACTATGAAAATTTGAAGAGTACAAGTTTGATGAAAAAAAAAAAAAAAAAACTTGTGTCAAAATATGGAATTTTTTTTATTTTGAATTAATGAGAAATTATACTAAAATAAATGTATATGTATAATATTAAGAGATTACTGCACATAAGCAAACTTTCAATTAATATATCAACAGTTGTAAAATTTTATTACAATTTTATATTTTACAAGTAAAGCTTAAAAATGGTATAATTTAATAGTTAAAAATAATACGACATAAATAAAATAAAATGATAGTAAAAAGCACAATCAATTATTTATGTTTTCTTTAAAAAAAATTTATTGAACCGAATTTTCATAAATTTTCAAAAGACTGCATCTAATAAGATAGAAAAGTGTTGTTCAAAAAAAAAATAGAAAAGAGTTTCTCTCAAAAAAAAAAAAAAGAAAAGAGTCACCTCTTTCTCACTCTTTGTTAACTCCTTTAAAGAGGGTTTATTGCACTAATGGTACTTTAACTTTGCCACATATTTTATTTTGATACTAGATTTTTAATTTTTTTCTTTTCAGTTATTAACGTTCAATTTTTGTTTCAGGTTAAAATATATCAAACATATTTGATCAAATTTAGCATATTTGGCAGTTGGAATAAACATATTCTTATTATATTCTCCACGTAAGCATCATATTAAGCAACTTAATCATCTTGTAGGCTCTAGAAAATAATTTTATTTTCTCATTTTCAATTTT
>CATIWK010126584.1:0-27733 GCA_949634005.1 Mallotus japonicus
AACAAATCAAAAGACCCATTTTCCTCTATAATAGCATCACTTAGATACATATCAAGTTCAAATTGCTTGCTTCCTCTACGTCCACTCTCCATCTTGTGCTTCTTAAATTTAGCTTTCAAACCATAAAAACTCTTTCCAAAAGCAGGAATATCAAAAGCAATTACAGATTGACTGCTTTCACTAGAAACATTGATTGAGATTCATAGCCAGCAACATCATATGCTTACATGGCATTATAGTCCTCAAACAACTCAAAAAGAGAGGATTTAACAAGAAAAAATAAGCTTCCACTAAAATCTGACTTATACATCTAACTTAAAAAAGAATTCCAAGTAATCGTTTGTTTATAAAATCTAAAATATTAGCAAAGAAAATCATGAAATTCATTTTTTGTGGATTCCCCCAGTATTTATCAAACTTGCGTTTCATATTCTAGTCTATTGATATTTGGCTATCATCATCTGATTGCTTATACTCATTTAATAGACAATGCAGTCAGAAATTTTATTGAAAAATGAGTTTGTTGTCACATAAGCAGAACCAAATATTCTAAGTGTCATGTCATAGAATTGCTGTAAGAACTCAACCATTTTGGAGACATAATGTCAATAAAAAATATCAGCATATCTGTGGACGGCGGGGTTTAGCGCGCGCCCAAGTTTCTTGCAACCGCGACACTGTTTAAGCTCAGGGCTCTAAGGAACACACTACTATATCACAAAGACATAGCGTGGAGATGATGGAGTTGCCACCCAGGGTAATAACTGGGACAATATCGGTGGTGGTAGTCAATTCTTTAAAAGAAAGCTAGCACCACAACCAGGAAATTCTGGATTCGGAATACTAACTTCTCTTAGTCTCGTATTCTTTTAGAATTATCTTGTTAATTATTATTTTATCCTCTATTTACATGCAATTTGATACAAACCCTTATTTTAAACATTAAACTCCAAGGCAACCAATCAATGAAATTACATACAAATAATGCATCATTCAAGCTCATGACCCCTATATTAGTCTAATCTACAAATTTTATTTAAATGGGCTAAGTTTACATGTTTTATTTTATAAAGGAGCCTAGAAAGCTAATGGGCCTAATTCCTAATCAATTTTATTCAAATGACTCTAAGTCTATTTATTTTAATTCTAAAAGTGGGCCTAGGTTTACAAATTATGAAAATTCTTTAATTAATGGGCTAAATTTAATTAATTTTATTAACTAAAATGGGCTTATGTCTAATTAGCTAGGTGGGCCTAAATTAATTCTAACCTAAAATCTAAGTTAATTATGAACCTAAAATCAAATTTATTAATTGATCTTAAAAACCCTAATTATTAAAAGTCAATCTAATAATTAACCTAAAAAACCCTAATTATGAGCTTAAATGCAAAAACACAAAAAAAACATAATTCAAATATAAAAATAGATCTAAAAGCAATAAAAACATGAAAAAACATAAAAGAACATAAACATTCAAACAAAAATAGGTCAAAATCATAAAAAACATAAAAAAAAACAAAGTTATTTCTAAACCTATTTAATTTGCATGCAACCTAAAATTAATTAAAGCCACCATTGATTTTATTAACTTTTACCAAATAAAACCTAATTACTAATCAATTAATTAAACTAAACTACACATTCACACATAATTTTTATTAATATCCCACTATTGGGGCTATTACAAGGATCTAAAACAATAATAAAAAAACAATAAAACTATAAATAATGAAATACAATAAAATATTAATAAAACAAATAACAATAAAACCTAAACTAATTAATCATGGAAATCATCCATGATTACTTGAGATTCACGTCTTGTTTTTAAGTCACTCCCTCCATTGAAACATACAAAAAAACAACAAAATGAATGATTAGTGTAAAATAAATAACGTAAATAAAGAAAGAAGAATAAGAAGAAGAAGAAGAAATAAAATAGAAATAATGAAATAAACAAGACGAAATAAACAAGTAAAAGAAAATAACAAGAAAAACCCTAAAACTAATGAATCATAAAGATCATGTCCTCGATCTCTTGAGATTCATATTCGTGTTTTTTAAGTCACTCCCTCCATTGAAACATACAAAAAAACAACAAATTGAATGATTAGTGTAAAATAAAACAACATAAATAAAGAAAGAAGAATAAGAAGAAGAAGAAGAAGAAATAAAATAGAAATAATGAAATAAACAAGATGAAATAAAGAAGTAAAAGAAAATAAAACACTGATGCAGTATTGATGTTGTATTGATGGCTCCTCAGAGTATAGGTGATTTGCACCGTTTGAATATTGGAATTCGCCTGGAATGTTGGACTTCGATTATCTCTTTGAAGGCGACTGTGTTTCTTAAGATTAGTTAAAGAACTCTTGTGCTTGTTGTGTGCTAAGTTCTTTCGCAGAAAACTTTAAAGAAGAAGAAGAGAAAAAACTTTTGATTTTGTTTTGCAGAAAACTAAAACTCTCAGCTCTGCCTTTTCTCTCCTGAATTTCATCCTCAGCTTCCCCAAAAATCCTTTTTTTTTTCTCTCTAGCAGACTTAGTCATGGTTTATATAGAGAACTTTCAAAAAACCTAGCAGAGTTACGTTGTAACTCTGTTGCATCAGGAGATTGAGTTCCTCCTGTGAGGGACTCTCTCTCGCTGATAACTTCAGTGATTAATTAAAAATTAATCACCTGCAGACCTCATTATCTCATCACTGAACCAATCAGAGCTGAGATACTGAGTTTTACGTGCATTAAAACACTAAAAAAATCGAAAACGACGAGTTAAAATCCCGACCCGAAGTCCAGATTGCCGATCGACAATTTGGAATTCCGATCGGAATTCTAGATTTCCGATCGAAATTCTAGAATTCCGACCTGAATTCTGGATTTCCGATCGGAAATCCATTAATCCGATTTTCATTTCATTTTTTTTAACATTTAATTACAAAAAGGTCCCTCTAAAAACCAAAACCTTTCAATTGAGTCCTTAAACATACTTTAGAAACACAATCAAGTCTCTTTGAGATTTCAAACTCAAACATCACGAGACTCATTTTTAATTTTCTCATCATCGGAGTTCTTTGTCGCATCAATGCTCGGCTATCCCGAAATTGGGTGTCTACAATATAATATTTAAATAAATAATTTTCTTGTAAGTCTAACTGGACTGCTATCAAACAATTTGGATTTGATGAGCTATATATGGAGCACAATTGACAAGCCTTGAGCCATGGAAATCGAGACTAGCAACCACGACACAATACAAATATTCTTTAATATTAAGACATTAAATGTAATAAGGAACATTTTTTTTTCTTATATAATTAACCATTCTCAACTCATTGGTCGACCTTTGAAAAAAAAATAATGGACCAAACACTTAAATACATACAAGACGAAATTCAGCATAACAAAAAGAAAATATTTGTCTGATCTATTTTAAATATTACACAAATTAAAAATATAATTTTTTATTAAATCCTTTAGTTAATATTAGATAATTCATATTAGTTTGATGAAATTAGAGGATATATATATATATTTAAAATAAAAAATTAGCTATTAAACTTAAAAGTAACCTATAATTTGAGAATCACAAATTTATATAATTTTAAAATAAAATTAAAAGATATTAAAAAATTATAAAACCATATTTTCAAAAAAAATTATAAAACCATTCTAGACTAATGGAAACTAAAAAAAAAAAAAAGAAAAAGCTAATACAATAGCTTACTATCACTATCACATGACATATTTGCTGACTCCACAACGAAAAAAAATAATATAGTATAATTAACAAAAACTTTTGAGTAGAAATTTTATAAACAGATGTTTTAGTTAATTAATTAACCCCACTTATCAATAAAATATAACTAGTCTTCTTTGATTGCCATGACCAACAACTAATTAAAAATAACTTCTCGTCAATCTGTATTTTGTGCAGACTTTAAATAATATATACATTTTGATATAATTATTAAGTACTTTTAATAAATTAAAAATTACAAATTAATCAAATATAAAAGTGAAAATTTAGAAAGTTATTATAATAATTTTATTTTAATTGTTTTATTAAAATTACATATATATTTTTAATATGTATAGTAATAATAATAATTAAATAAATAAAATAAAATAAATAGAATATAATTGATAAGTTACACATTTTTACTTATGTTAAATAAAAATAAAAGTGTGTTTTTAATTGAATAAAAGGTGAATGTTTTAATTAATTAAATTAAAGGACATAAATTCTAATGAAAAAAAAAAGAATATTATTTTAGATGCAGTATAATTAAAGTGTTTTATATAGAATAAAATATATGTATTTTAAAATAAAAAATTTTATTAAAGAGAAAAAGGTACCAAATAGATTAAAAATAAAATATATTACATTAATTTTATTTTCTTTAATATTTATTGCCATTATTTTTAAGCTAAGAAAATATATATATATATATATATATATATATATTTTTTTTTTGAAAAAAGAAAATATTTTTAAAAATAGAATTTCTAATGGTTTAGGAAAAATGATTGAGTGATGTGAGATAAAAAAAAAAGTATTGAAATATGTATATTAGTATTTTAGCTAAAAAAAATAATACTAAAAAATTATAATAAATATTTTATTAATAATAAAAATAAGAATTTTAATAGTTTGACACATTAGCTTTTAGAGTGAATACTCAAATATGAAGATAAACACTTGTCAAATTTTTGACTTGATGAGTTTAGAGCTCAGCATTTAATATAAACTAGTCGTGATTCTGAGCGCAATGCGCAGACTGTGAAATAAAATGATTATATAAATAATTTGAATGGAATAATAACTAAATAAATTAAAAATAAAATAAATCACATCAATTTTATTTTCTTTAATTTTTGTTACCATAATTTTTTAGTTATAATAATATTTGTTTTTAGAATTATTAGATTAGTATTGAAGTATGTATAATAGTGTTCTAGTTAAAAAAATATTATTAAGTAATTATTTTAATTTTTTAGTGGTTTAGAAAAAATATTTTGAGTGATCTAAGTGAGAAAAATACTTAATATATAAATAATTTTAGAATCTGAATAGTATTGAAATATGTATAATAGTGTTTTAGTTAAAAAATAATACTAACTATTAAAAATATTTTATTTTTAATAAAAAATTGGAATTTTTAGTTTGACACATTAACTTTTCAAGTGAATACTTAAATATGAAGGTGGACACTTGTTAAATTTTTGGTTTAATGACTTTAGGGCTCATCATTTAATATATATATATATATACTGGTTGTCAATCCGCGCAATGCGCGGACTGTAAAATAAAATAAATAAATAAACAATTTAAATAGAATGATAACTAAATAAATTAAAAATAAATATATCATATTAATTTTATTTTTTAAATTTTTGTTACCATAATTTTTTAGTTATAATAAGATTAGTTTTTAAAATTATTAGATTAGTATTAGAGTATATACATAGTAGTGTTTTAATTGAAAAATAATACTAAATAATTATTATATTTTTAATTTTTTATGGTTTGAAAAAAATATTTGAGTGATCTAAGGTAGAAAAATATGTAGTATATAAATATTTTTAGAATTTGAGTAGTATTAAAATATGTATAATAGTGTTTTAGTTAAAAATAATACTAAATAAATATGGTAAAATATTATATTTTTAATAAAAAGATTAGGATTTTCAATGGTATGATATGTTAGCTTTTAGAGTAAATACTCAAATATGAAGATAGACACTTATCATATATATATATATATATATATATATATATATTATAAAGAGGGAAAATATATCATATTAATTTTATTTTCTTTAATTTTTTTGCCATAATTTTTTTAGTTATAATAAGATTAGTTTTTAAAATTATTAGATTAATATTATAGTATATATATAGTAGTGTTTTAGTTGAAAAATAATATTAAATAATTATTATATTTTTAATTTTTTTAAAAATAGAATTTTTAATGGTTCGAAAAAATATTTGAGTGATTTAAGGTAGAAAAATATGTAGTACATAAATATTTTTAAAATTTAAGTAGTATTGAGATATGTATAATAGTGTTTTAGTTTTTACTCAAAAAAAATGTATAATAGTGTTTTAGATAAAAAAAATAATACCAAATAAATATGGTAAATATTTTATTTTTAATAAAAATTAATATTTTTAATGGTTTGATATATTAGATTTTAGAGTGAATATTCAAATATGAAGAAGATAGACACTTATCAAATTTTTGTTTAATAACTTTAGAACTCAATATTTAATATATATATATATATATATATATATATATATATATATAAATATAAATCTGTTGGTAAGAGAGTAATTAAGTGGTAATTTCTCTTTAAAGAACATTTTAAAGTATAGGGTTTGAATTCTATCATCATTAATTTAAAAGAAAAAAAAGACTGTCTCTATTATACAGTACATCGATACCTAAATCACATCAACTTCCTGTTAAAAAAAAACAATCCAAATCTATGCAATGACCGACCGACTAATTAAAAAGAACCCAATTGTATGCAATGCATCAACACACTACATGACAATGTCCTTATTTCATTCTTACACATAGACACATTGTCTCTTCTACTTCTAACACTAAAAAGCACCTTCTAAGAAATGGGTATGAATTAAATCAAAGTATTATATGTTTAAAAAATATATATTAAATTCCTAGATCTTGAACAATAATGCAATACATGAAGTGAAAGTCAAATTAAGAGAAAAGGTTGAAGAAAAAAAGGGAAGAAATTGCTACATAAATTAGATGATAGTTCTTGGCAAGTTCCACAAATAGAATCCATTGAAGACATTCCAAACAAATTTAAAAAAAAAAAAATTCAAGGCAAAGTTTTTTTTTCCTTTTCACTTTTTTTTTAATATCCTTTGTTTATAGTGCGTGCAAGGAGTGTGCATGCACTTAAGACTTCTTGTTGCACTAAATTTATACAATGACATGGCCATCTGATTTTGTTGTCCCAACAAAAGGCATAAAATATTATTTCTAAGCCATTTTAATTATATGGTCAACTTCTCTTTGTTAGATTGCTTGAGTGCATATATAAAATTTTTTTTCTTGCTATAATTTAACTTCTAAAATCTTGTTCTCTTTTGACCTTTGGAAAAAAAAAATTCTTTGGATTATGAAGACTTTCAAGCATCTTGCAATTTGCTAATTTTTATATAGATTTTTTCTACCATGAAAAAATGGAGGTGAGAATTTGAATTCGGATTTTAGGGTGATACCACAGAAACTTAATCAGTAAATCAAGCATCATTACTACTAATTTTTATATAGATTTTTATTATTGGCAGGAAGATTGATATATTGTTTATATGTAAATTTCTATGAATATGTTTAGCTTTTATTCGATTGGTTAGATGAAAAAAAGAACAACCATTAATCAACTTATTTAAATTATGAATTTTTTTTAAAAGAATCGAATCGAACCATGGTGTCTAACCAAATTGAATAAAAATATTTTAGTTCGATTTGATTAATTGGTTTGATGATTTTGTTTTTTATTAGGTTCTAAATTTTCATTTATTTTTTATATTATTTAAACTAAAAATAATTTATATACATAATTTTATTATTTATATACAAATTTCTCCAAACTAATATATTTGATACTATACTCTATAATATATAAAACATTTGATTAATAAATATAAATTCAATTCAGTTCAATTGAATAAAAAATTTTCAAAATAGAACCAAACCAAATTTATTTCAATTTTAAAATTTTTAATTGAACATAACTGAAATTTATTTCAAATTATTTCCACTTAACCAAATACTTAGTTTAGGTTCGATTTTTTCGATTACTTTAGTTTTAAATCAAACTGTTTCTTATCCATAAGAATATGTAAAATTCAACACTTCATTGTTTCCTGAGACATTGGCATCAAACATTTAATTAGTTGATTGCCTTTATGTATAAGAACAAATCTTTTAGTAGATATTGGGGGAGACAAGCATGTCATTTGATGAATACTTAATGTTAATCATGTAACTGCTTTTAGTGTTGTTATTAGCCTAATACATTGTTAGAATAACATTAAAATGACCATTTATTTTACATTGGCTAGCCATAAAATTAAATATAATCCTATCCCTTGATAAAGAAGCATTAAATTGATTGACCAAAAAAAAAAAAAGAATTAAATTGGTTGGAACTTTGGACATTTCTAGAATGGTCAAGACATTTCTAGAATGGTATTATGGGAATGCCCACCCTTTTGGTCTTCACTAGATAGGAGCCAACCAATGACCATTTCTTGAAATCTTTGACTTATTGTAATTATAGAAAATCTAACTACTACTATTTCTTTTTTTTTTCTTTTATCCATTGCAATTAAAATCTAATAATACATGAGTGAACTTTAAATAATTTGATATTATTAGTTTAACTTTTCAAGTTGTTGAAGTTCAAAATCACTATAATTTTTCTCTATTGCAGTAGATAGTAGATGTTAAAGTCCGATTTCTTGTAAATCTAAACTGGCTTGTGATCACATGAATTTTTTTTTTAATTGAATTTTATTGATATCTTGAAAAAAATTATGTCAATAGGTTATCAATCTTGGGCCATCTATGGATGTATTCATTGGCTAATTAATATAAAAAATAAAGAATTATTCGGTCCATGTTAATTAGAAGAAAGCAATAAGCATATTGTATATTTTTCTTTTCTATAATGGATAAACATGGAATCCCCATTTCCTTTTCAGTTCTATGAAATGCTTATTTATTTATTTTTTTTTTAAAGGAAAAAATAGCCCAGATGCATGCATTTGCTTGTTCAAAGTTAAATCACACACAAGGGATTATTAGTAATTAAGACCAAGTTGCATAATAGGTAGCTAGATTTCAACATTCAACCATCTTTTTTTTAAAGAAAAAAAAAACCAAAAATTGAATCAAAACAAACCCTTTAATTTCCCAATCAAAAAAGAAATAATGGATAGAATTTTGAAATTGGGCACGTTATATATGTGCAATTTTTATTTTTTATTTTTTGTGATTTTGATGTGATGATTAAAGTATACGGATTCATGAACCTTTCCTCAATTAACCATAAAAATGTTCCATGTCTATGGCCCCATCACCAAAACAAGTTGCATATATAACTTGGCTTTAATCGATAGTCACTAAGATCAAAATTGGTGGAATCTACAATGAAGACAGTATATTTAGTACACTCTCTTTCACACTCTATTTCTCTTGCATATTTTCATGGTACTAAAGATCTCCTCTGGCTAGTTAGCCAGAAATGGAATTAATTTTTCAAGCTATTTGTAAAATTTCGTGCGTAAAATTTTAAAAAATGAAGATAAAATATGATGATGTTTACAAAATTAATTGGCCTATTATTACATATAATTAAGATAAAATATGGTATAAAGTGATTTCTATCTTAGGAAAGTCAGTGCACACATAATTGATAACACATTACTCAAACTAGAAAGGCGGCTGAAAAAAAAAAATTGGTAGCTACAGAAGAAAGTTGCTTGTTTGGGATTTTTTTTTTCAAAATATTAACTAATTTGATTCAATTTGAATAAAATTATAAAATAGTTTAACGTTATTGCATACATTAAAATTGAAATACAAAATATTGTTTAAACGAAAATGGTCTTAATCAACTAATTCTACAATTGTTGGTTGGTTATTTAGAATATTTTATTAACAATTAATATTATTTTGCACTATTGTATAGAAGACTCAAATGAAAAAAATTGTAGACCAAATAAAGTTTTTGGTAGTTATATATATTATATACCAGCTTTGGATTGACTGTTAATCGTGATGCTATGCCGGCGCCGGCATGAGACCCACCGGAGAAACATTGAATTGTGGATATGGAAAAAGGAGGGTGATCACCGAAGGTGTTTTTGATTCATGAGGTGGGTCACTAAAGTTAAAAAGAAGGTGTGCTGGACTGGACTCAGTCATCGGATGAATTGATTAATTAATTAAAAGATAAATTAATTGGGCAGTATTAAGAAAGAAATAATGATGATTAAGGCTCCGTTTGTTTGCAAAAAATATTTTATCTATCGAAAATAGTTTCCCTACAAAATATTTTTCAAAAAAAATATTTTTTTATATTTGGTTGCAACACTAAAAAAAATAATAAATGAGGAGAGAATATATTGAAAAATAAAATAAAAGACAATAAATAAGGAGAAAATACACTGGAAAATGTATTAGAAAATGTTTTCCCATTCCTAAAATAGGAAATCATTTTTTCTTATTTTAAAGTAATTTTTCTTTGACTGGTATATTATTTTTCTTTGACTTATTTTCTCTAGGTAATCCAAACACTGAAAAATAAGGAAAAATATTTTTCTGAAGAATATTTTCCGCAACAAACGGAGCCTTAATAATTAATACTCCTTCCCTCGGTTCCAAACTAATTGTCACTTTTTCAAATAAAAAAATTTCTATTATTTGTCACTTTTATATATTCAATACAACATTAATTTTTTCTTTCCTATTTTATCCTTGTGTTAATCTTATTATATTATTTTTACATCAATAAGTAATAAATTTTGAATATATCTAGAGAAGAGTAATTTAGTCTCATTTAACTAATTTTTCCTATAATTAAGCCTATTAATTGCTTTTTTAATTCAAGTGAAATACTAAAAAAAATAATTAATTTGGAATAGAGAGAGTATAATAAAAGTGATTTTTTTTTTAAGATAATGAAGGAGTAGTCAAATGATAATTTCTCTAAAGGTATTCACAGATGTACAATTTAATTTCTACCATCTTTAATTTAAAGAGGGAGAGTTGTTCCGCCTTAAAAACTTAGGTGATAGGATGTTTCTATTAAAAAAATCGAGTTTTTAAGTAGGAAGTGACTATGTACTATGAATCGTTAGGCACCAATTTTTTTTAATTTCTTTTTTTAGTGTATGGCTACTAAATTTTTTGTCAAAATGCTAATGACTATAACCAAAAATATGATAGGGACCATTTTTTTTTTTTTTGGGGCGTTATATTGCAATCATCACTCCTATCACGTAAGTAGGGCTTGTTTAAATTTTCCAAAAAAAAAAAAAAGTAGCGCTTGTTTAAAATATTTTTCTTTTTTTTTATTTTAATTAGAAGCTTCTAAGTTATTTTAGCAAAAGAAAAATTAATATATATACTAAATAGTATTTATTTCAATCATTATTATATGATTCATAAATACTAAATTATAACATTTAAAATATGTAATATATAGCCAGTGATGAAGTGATTATATTTTTTCTCCAAAAGCATAATAAAATGTAGGATTTCAATTTTATCATTATTTATTTATGAAAATAATTTTTATTTAATTTAAAATGGAAATCCTATTACCCTCAGAGTGGTGAATGATTAAGTTTATAATTTTTTAATATCACAGAAAAAAAAATTAACTACTCAATTTTTTACTATATAAAATATCTAAATATATATAAAAAAATTCGATGATTATACATGCATGTTTGAATATAAATAAACTACTTTTAATAATTTTCTTCTTGATAATTAACCATAAAATATTTGGTGATTATTGAAAGTTAAACAATCAAATTGAGCTTTTCTCTATAATTTTCTAATCACCCCATAGCTCTATTGCAACAAAAGCTTCATCAATTTATTAGGTAATAGCACACGAAAATGATGTATATATCTAGCTAGTATTAAAGCATTAGTATTATTATTATTATTATTTTGAACATAACATAAATATGGCATCCATTCTTTAAAAAATAACATTATTATTATTATTATCTGAACGATTAATATCTAAAACTTATTAGATTCTAACTAATTAAGTCCGATCTAGAAAAATTATAAAAATGGTAAAAAATTTTTAATAACTATTTAAGATAATTGCATTTACTATAACTCAAAATTGAAATGTCGATTAATTAAGGATAACTCTTGTAGTTTGATTAATATTTGTTGGTGTTGTTTTTTTGTTGTTATTATTATTACTATTATTATAAAATATGAGTTGTCTCGATCATGGAGTGGGGACTGTAGCAAACCCTTTCTTTCTGGAAGACTTCCAAAAAATTCAACCCAACCATCCATACATCCAAAAGTGATTGTCTTCATCTATAGACCTTGAACGTTTTCAATAACTCGAAAATGGGGGCTGTATCTAGACCAAGGTCTCTATCAATACATCTGTTTTCTGTGTTTTAAAGGGGACTTGTGAATTTTTCTCGATCATCCGATCAAAATATTCTTAATCCAACCTCGAATAAAATTTGCAATTTTATATATTTTTTTACTATGCATGCACTTTTTCTCTGAATCATATTTAAAAAAAAAATAGTTTTAGATCAGTTTTTGTCGTAAGAAACCATGACTTGAATTCATAGGATGTGTATCTTTTTTTTTTTCACATGAATCCTCTTTCAATTTATTTCCATGTGAAACTTGCAGAATTGTTTTTGTGGTACAATAATTAATATGGTGGAATTTAGATATAAGAGTGCTTGATATGATTTTTGCTTTCAAAAGTTAAATTGATGAATTTAATTCATTAAATCTGTGAGTGGTGAGAGAGTAGTTAAATGATAACTATTCTTTAAGGGTATTATGAGGTGCAGAGTTCGATTTCTACTGTCGTTGATTTAAAAAAGGGGAGGGCTACCCATTATTATACAGTCCGTCAAAACTTAAGTCATATAACCTCCTATTAACTAAAAAATGTGTGAATTAAAAATTTTATTTTTTATTCCAAATGTTAATAAAGTTTCACTTTTTTTTTACTTAAAAAGAATAATATATTTTCTTAAAAGTACAAAACCGATACATTTTTAAAATTATGAAATTTACTTATCTTCCAATTCTATAGATAAAGTCTAAAATGTAAAAATATTTATATAGCTTTATACTATATGACATATTTTATAAATTAGTATAAAATTAAATTAAAGGAAAGATGAATTCTTATTTTTTTTAACAAAAAAAATTAGTTACTTTGTAATTTATATTATATAAGAATCACTTAATTAATTTCATGAGTTTTTCAAATTCTTATAAAAAATAAAAATCAGACGAAAACAATCTGAAACATAAAAAATAATTTTACATCAATAAATTAATATTATCATTGATTATATATCATCTCGTATATCAACTTTTTTATTTTAACATTTTAAAAATAATTATTTAAGATAAAAATATAATAACAAATTATCGAGATCTAAGACTGCTTTTCAGTAATTAAATCTATAACTTTCAGTGACTTAAAAAAATTTTTGCTATTTGAAAATTTTAATATTGTTTTTTTTTTTTCTGAATTACCGGTAGTTAGAGCCCATTGTATTCTAATTAATTTAGTTCGATTTTAACAGAATTACAACAGCAATAAAGGTCTATTAACAACTATTAAAAACAACTATATATATCATATGGTTTAAATTTGAGACATCATTTAAGCAAAAACAGTCACTGTTAGCGTAATTATCCCAACGATGAATATTGAATCTTTAGTAGGTTAGAGGTTGAAATGCCTTTTGTCAATAATTGAGTTAACGTGGAGACTGTCCCCTACTAATTCCTACAGAAGTTGTGGCAAAAAATTTACAACTTGTCCTCCACAATTTTTTTTTTAAAGAATAAATTTCATTTCATCATTGAAAATTTATAGTATACTTAAATTTTTTTCAAAGAGAAAATAATTATACCAAAAAATAAATTAAAAATAAAAACAAAAAAGCACATTAGTATAGAAACTTTTTCCCAGTAAAAATAAGAATAAATTTTCGTTGGCCATCTACACCTATGTTTTAGATGTATTGAAGGAGTTAAATAATAATCTGATTATATTTTTTAAATATTTACCTCAACATCACTTTAATCTACCATTTGGTTGTTCCAATGGATGATCAAAATTTGAGTTCTATACTGAAATCAACCATAAATATATATTACATACCTAAAAAAAATTTTAAAAAAAAATGGTAATTTTTGGCCAAAATCACCTAAAAATCATTAAGAATATAAGAAGAAGGAGAAGGAAGAGAGGTGGAGAGAGAACTATTTAGGGTTTTTTACTTGTACTTTACAATTTCAATCTAGAGAAATTTTATAATGATCATGACCTTCTATGAGTTGAAAGGTTAAACCAATAATATTAAGTTATCTAAGATTTACTCATTTACAATTAGGTTTTAGTTTTTATTATTTTAATTAAATACTGAATTTTTATTAGTTTAACCTTCCTTCAAATCAAGTCCACATTCTAGTGCCAATTGGAAGGTCACTATTATTATTATTGGATCTTGTCCTTGTGACTTGTTTGCTCTCTCTTGTCTTTTGACAAGTCTGTTCTTTTCTATTATTATCCAATCACTAGTTGTTTATCACTTTTTTCTAATCGTCTTGTCAATAAAAAATGGTTGATGTCTTGGAGGATCAATATGCACAATTGTCTCTAATGGAGGAGGAAGAAGGTGGGTTGGAATTAGAGGAGGTTGTAAATGATGGGTAGTTCAAGGTCTTTCGTTGGTGTCCTGTTAGTAGATTCTTGACAGACAAGACTGTAGATTTCCCAACGATGAGGAATATGATGTCGTCTCTTTGGTAGCCAGTTAAAGGAATTTGTATTAAAGAACTACAACTTAATCTTTTCTTGTTCCAGTTTTTCCATGAATTGGATTTGAAAAGGGTGATTGCAGGTGAGCCTTGGACTTTCAACCAGCATTTATTATTGTTCAAATGGTTAGATGAGAATGAACAACCCTGTTATGTTCCCCTTTTCTTTGTTAACATTTGGGTCTAAGTTTATGACTTACTAGCGGGATATATGTCAGAACGAGTGGCTACTTCTGTTGGGAATTATATTGGCCACTTTGTTGAATTAGATTAACATAATTTTGATGGAACCTGGCGTACTTACATGCGTATTAAAGTTGGATTGGATTTTCGTTTTCCTTTTAAGCAACGCATAAGAATCAAGAAGGTTGGCGGTAATTGGATTTGGATTACTTTTAAATACAAGAAGCTACCTCCATTTTGTCATGTCTGTGGAGTGCTTGGACATATAGACCAGTTCTGTGAACAGCAATATGCTAATCCAATTGAGAAGAAAGACTATCCTTATGGATCTTGGCTTCAGGCTAACAATAAGAAAATTCAAGGTGGTGCTGCAAATCGGTGGCTGCGTTCTTCAGTTCCAACAGAGTTAGGAGAAGGCTGACGGATAGATGATACAGGTTCTGAAATGCATTCTATGAAGGGAGTGGAAAGTATGGTTATTGATGCTACTCCTAGGGTTGAAACAAATGCTTTCAATTATAACAGTAAAGAAGTTTGAAATGCAGTGGTGGGTAAGGAAGGGGAAGTGGTAGAGGATGGGTTAGTGATTTTAGATCCAAAGAGAAGATGCTTTGTTTCTGAATCAGTTAGTGACTCTGTTGGGCTTGGGCTGGATCTTGAAGGCTATGATGTTTTAAAAAACTTGAATGGGGCGGGCTCTGTTGGACAGGCCCGTCAATCGACATGAGTACCTTAAGTTGGAACATCTGTAGGCTTAGGAACCCACGATCCATTCAAGTGTTACTTGACTTGGTCAAGTCTAAGAAGCCCATAATTGTTTTCTTAATGGAGATCATGGTTACTACGACTCATACTGAGTTTATTAGAGATTAAATGGGTTTTGAAGGCTATCATGTTCAAGAAGGAACAGGGCATGGAGGTGGAATTACTTTACTTTGGAAAAATAATGATATGGTTCAGATTTCTAGCTTTTCTCGTAATTATATAGATGCTGTGATTTCTTTAGAAAGGCTTGGTTCTTGGCGTCTCACTGGGTATTATGGATTCCTAGAGCGCAACAGGAGAAGAGATTCCTAGTACCTCTTACGTTCTCTGAGTGCCTTTTCTGATATGTCGTGGGTTATTTTAGGTGATTTCAACGATCTCCTCTCACCTGTGGATAAAAGGGGTTTGGGGCAGCATCCCCGATGGCTTTTTAACGGATTCAATGAGGCTATTATGGATTGTAGGCTTCATGATCTTGGTTGGGTTGGGCATCGTTTCACCTGGGAAAGAGGGCATGGATCTTCTCGTTGGGTAGAGGAATGTCTTGATATGGCCTTCACTAATGGGGCTTGGTGTTCTTTATTCCCTAAAACTGCTATTTTCAATCTGCCTGTTGTAAGTTTGGATCATTGTCTAATTTTTTTACAAGTTGTCAAGAGAATCTATCAAGCTATGACTAAGCGGCTCCGCTTTGAGAATTCTTAGATTCGAGAGCCTCGATGTAGAGAAGTTATTTCCACGAGCTGAAATACTAGTAATGGCCTTCCAATTCAAGAGCGATTGGATATTCGTGGGCGTGATTTATGCCTTTGGGGTGTGATATTGACAAAAAAATTTCAATACAGAATTGATAATTGTAAAAAAGAGATGGTGGCTCTTCAGAAATGACGAGATTCAGTTGCTATTAATTGGGTCAATGAAGTTCGAAGGATGTATCTATCTATTTTGCAACAACAAAATGACTTTTGGCGTCAGCAGGCTAAACAATTCCGGTTGCAATTTGCTGATACTAACACTTTTTATTTTCACGCCTCTGCTACAGCTCGCAAGAAAAGGAATTTTGTTCAACAGTTAAAGGATGTAAATGGTGTCTGGTTAGGATGAGATTTTGGTCTAGATGATCATATTGCCAATTATTTGTCATCATTGTTTACTTCTTGTCATGTGGAAGGTTCTGATATTTTAGAAACTGTTTCTCCTTATGTCTCGAATATTTATAAACAAATTTTATTAGTTGATTTTTTTGTTGAAGAGGTAAAAGCTGTTGTCTTCTCGATTCACTATGATAAATCGCTTGGTTCGGATGACATGAACTTTGGGTTTTATTAGAAGTTTTGGGATATTGTGGGAGTCGATATAACTACAGGTTGCCTTGGATACCTGAATTCAATTTCTTTACCCTTTGGTCTGAATCATACAACCCTAGTTTTGATCCCAAATAAGGCGATTCTAGAGCATGTTTCTGATCTCAGACCCATTACACTTTGCAATGTATTATATAAGATAGTGTCGAAGATTCTAACTAATCTTTTGAGGTGTGTGTTGCCGGATATTATTTCTTAATCTCATAGTGCTTTTGTTCAAAATCGGCTAATCACTAACAATATTTTAATAGCCTTTGAGGTCTCTCATTTTCTCAAAAGACAAACTGAAGGGAGGAATGGATATGCTGCTCTTAAAGTTGACATGAGCAAGGTATATGATCGTATAGAGTGGAGATTTCTCAAGAATATGATGCTACAAATGGGTTTTCCACAGAGATGTGTTAATTGGACCATGATATGTGTGAGTACTGTCAGGTTTCATATCGCAGGGAATAATAATTTGTTTGGCCCTATAATTCTTTCCCATAGTCTTCGACAAGGAGATCCTCTATCTCCGCTTCTTTTACAAAAATATGTGAGTTTAGGCTGGATTCATGGGCGTAAGGTGGGTAAGGGAGCTCTGGTGATCTCACACTTATTTTTTGCTGACGACTATTTTCTTTTCTTTAAAGCTAACATGGCTGAATGTGAATCTATCGGAGAAGCTTTGAGAGTGTATGAGCAGGTGTCTGGTTAGGTGATAAATTATAATAAGTCCTCTATTTTATTCAGTTCAAATATTCATGTCGACTATAGGACTGCTATTTGTAATTATTTGGGTGTGGTTGAGACCAATAATCATGGTCGGTATCTTGGTTTGCCATCCTTGGTAGGAAGGAGCAAGGGAGAAATTTTTGCTTTCATTAAAGATCATGTTTTGCAGCGTATTCAATGTTGACGAAACAAGCTTCTATCTGCTGCGAGCAAGGAGATCTTACTAAAGACGGTTGCTCAGTCTATTTATGCTTACTGAATGTTTTTCCTATGTGTCAAGGAGCTCAAGAGAGTATTCTGCATGTCTTGGTTACTTGTCCTATTGCTTCTAGATGCTGGGACTTAATTAGAATAAGGTTTCTAAGTGGTTTGGTTGCTAATTTTGTAGAATGGATAGGTAGAATTTTTTATGTTTGTAACATTAATGATAGTGCGATGGTAGTTACGGTGGCCTGGAGTATTTGGCGAAGTAGGAATGCTTTGGTTTGGAACAATGAGCGACGTAGTTCTAAGAAGATTGTGCAGCAAGGTCATTGGTTTTTGCAAAATTGGTCTAATGCACAATTGGATGGTCCAAGAATTACTGCTGTCAGTGATACAGTTCATGACCATTCTAGATGGCAACGGCCTGCAATGGGAAGAGTCAAATGTAATGTCGACGTTGCTCTTTTTGCTGAAGAGAGGCGTCTAGGTACAGGTTGTGTGCTTCGGAATTGGTCGGTTGATTTTATTGCAGCTTTTCAAATGTCCAAGTTTCATGAAACGCAAGAAGTTAAGTTGGCAGAGGCTCTTGTTTTGCGTGAAGCCCTGGTTTGGCTTAAGTCTCAAAGAATTTAGAATGTTAGTGTCGAAGTTGATTCTCTATTAGTTATGCAGTCATTGTTATCGTCTGGAATTGATGTTTCGCATTTTGGTCTTATCATTTATGACTGTAAGTTCTTATGTAACGAGATTTATGGTTGTGATATCTCGCATGTTAGAAGGTCAACGAATTGGGTTGCCCATGTTCTAGCTAGGGGGGCTGATTCTGTGTCTAACTTTTTGGTTTGGAGTTCTATTTCTTCATCCATATTTGATGTTCTTCGGTCTGATCTTTAATAAAATCTCATTTTTAGCTTAAAAAAAATAAACCTTCCTTCAAATCAGTATATGAATTGGAAAAAAAAAATATGCTTTAATTAAATACTATACAATGTCTCATATAAAAGGGACCCAAAGAGAATTAATACATGTATGTATGTTGGTTAGTTTGCTATTTTTTTCACATTTTGCACATATCTGATTTAACATATGAACATGAAAATGATTTAACATCAAAAAATAATGATGGAATGGAACACCAAATTAATTTATACATTTTTTTTTTATCACTATATCTTTTTATTTTAGCATAATTAGGTTTAGATTATGCAAGATATTAATTTTTTTTTTGTTGATTAGATAAATAGAAGGCATGTATCTTCTCTCAATTCTTTTAATAAAAGAATAAAAATCTCAAATTTTGGCTGAATTTATATACTTAGATCAAATATAAATGTAAGTTAAAAAATATACGTATATAATGTGTTTTAGAAATAATTTTATATTACATTTGGAATATGAGTATAAGCCCATACTCATACTTTATTAGAAAAAAAAATTTAATATTTAACATAAATAATTAAACAATATGTAATTTCTTAAAGAAATATATGAATTAATAGTGTGTCTGAATTTTTTAATTTCTTATTTTGATTTTTTTTTCTCAAGTTAGTATATGAATTGGCAAAACAAAAAAATGCTTATTGATTAAAATAATATTTGTAGCAGATTTTTATCTATAGCTCATTTTTAATAATAAATTAATTTAAATTTCCTTTTTTCATATCATATCATATTTTTGGGAGATTCTAAGGTTATTTTACCTTTTATATACTATATTTTCACTTTATTTTTTTTTATTTTCAGAAATGATAAAAAAATTAAAATTTTTGCCTTTAAATTGAATGTGAAAATTAAATAAAAAAATTTAATTATAAGTAATGATACACATGAAAATTTAATTTTTATTTTCAAGTTTAGTTAAAAAATTAATTATTTTGTAGCTTTTAATAGAAAAATTATCTAATCTAAAAAAATCTAGATGACTTTATTATTTAGAATGAGATATATATATATATATATATATATATATATATATATAAAACAATAACCTGCAAATTTGTTAAAAATAATATTTTAAAATTATTTATTGTTTAAAAAATTAATTTATAAAAAATTTCAAATATTAAAATAAAATTAACTAAAAAATTCAGCTGTATTTTTATTTTTCAATAAAATATAAATGAAATTGATATTGTAGATATAAAATAAATTTTTTATTTTGGTTGCAAATAAATTCAGTTGAAATAAATAATTGTGAAGCTAAAAATTGAGTAGATTAACGTATAACTCTCTTTAATATCCTCATTTTTTTATTCTGTTAAAAATGAGATGGAAAAAGAAAATTAGTGAATTTCAACCGTCAAACTAACTGACACAGTCCTTTGTTACAAGGAAAATCACCCGATGCTTTATTGCAGACAGATGGCGCCACATCATCCTTAAAAAAACTAATCAAGTATCCAGCCATATTTATGACGTCAGCAAATGCTGATATGAAAAAATATAATAAAATTATAAAATTATTGGTCCAACCTGGCAGCCGTGCGTCATTTGACTCACGTGGGTGATTGTGGAGCCCACACATTTTCATCTTATATTTTAGTGTATTAATTTGGAGTATTTTTATCTATTAATATTAACATAATTTTATATCCTAAATAATAAATATTATTTCTTTAATTTTATCAACAAATTATAATTTTATTTGGTATAACGATTTAGGATAAAAGATATAATATAATACAACAATTTCATGTATAATTATACTTGAAGGAAAAAGTCAAATGATATTGTTTCAAAAGAGTAAAAGAAATAATGACAATATCATTTTAAATTTTTTTACCATACCAACCTGCCAATATGACAATATCATTCATATATCAACAATATAAAAATGACAAAAAAATCGGTATAATATTCTTAATATGAAGAGTTTTTTATTTTTTATTTTTATATTTGTTGCTTCCGTTATTTGATAGCTTTAAGAGTTCTAACAATTTTAAAATTTGAGCTAAATGGACCTATAATGAGGTAAATTTCTCCCAACATCTACTGTTTTCCATACATAAAATTCGAATCCAAAACTTTTTTTAAACAAATTCAAACTTTTTACCACTTACGTCCCTTTTTCTCTTTTTTCTTTAGGTTTTTTCATCAAATACTTTTGTTTTTTGTTTTCATAAACCGATTATTTTCTCTTTTTTCTTTAGGTTTTTTCATCAAATACTTTTGTTTTTTGCCACCGCCGATCATTTTTTAGATCGGCGGTGGTCCCTTACTATTTTTTCTATTCTACTTTTTTTATCCAATAAATACTGATATTTAATCTGTTTGTTTATTTTATTTTTTGTTCTTCATTCGTGAAGTTATTAATCTCTTTATAGGGTTTTGGTAGTTCTCCTCTATGGAGTTTATAGTTCTCTCTATTATGAAACTTTTGTCAATATTTTTGCAATCAGACTCAATTAAAGACTATAGAGTCGATTTATGACTAAAGATTGTTGAGCATAAAGATTGTTGAACAAATTGTCGAGTTGCAAATCAAAATAACTCTGTCAATGCGATTGAAAAATAGCAAAGAACAGTTTTTATATCTTTAGTGAAAGTTTTTTTTTTTTTGATACTTTTTAATTGTACTTTATTCATATTATATGTTCATCAAGATTTAGTTTTTCTCAAAAAAACTTTTTACCACTCACACCATTAGAATTTTTATATTTTAATATTATTAAAAATTATTATTTTTTATTTGGTTTTTTTATCTAATCCGTTAGAGCTTATTGAACTCTAATTTATCTAATCCGACTTTGACAGAACTACAAAGACAATAAAAAGTCTCCCAATAACTAATTAAATACAATTATACACACCACATCTCAAATTCAAAATATTATTTACCTCTTATTTGGTTCAATTCCATCAAATAATTCATTTCATTTTCAAATAAATTTTAAATAGAATTCATTTGCAAATGAATTTTAAATTTATTTGAACCAAACATATTTTATCAATAACAATGAATTTAGTGTGAAGCAATTCCACAAAAGTAAAAAGTTCAAATTAAAAATGAATTTTACAAAGTTTCCATTTAAACCAAACTTACTCATTTAGATTTGTTTTCATAAAATTTTATAAATTCATTTGAACCAAATACATTTTTAAGTAAAAATAACCCCTATCGACTGATCACAAGCATTCTTAATCGGAATGGTTTAGTTAAAAAAATGTATTGAATAATTCATACATCACAATCAGTTGAATCTTTATTAAATAAAAAATTAAATTTTTCATTTTTCATTTTTTTACCATCTTTTTGTTTTATCCATTTTAAATTTATAATCATTATTTGACAAATTGTCCTCACTTTTTTCATGTATATATAGAGGGTTCGTTAGGCTATGAAACTTTGTCAATACCAAACCAACAACAACAACATAACCTCAAGAAAACCAAAAAACTCAAGTCACATATGAAAATGGAACCTTCTTTCTTTCATCAATATCCAAAACCAGAGCTACTCTCTTTTGATTCTTTACAATCTTTTTCTTCATGGGAATTCGATGATTTTACTCAATTCCTGTTCGAAAATCAAGACTATTCGCACCCTTTTGATTCTAATGACTCCTCTGAAGAAATGATCGTTTTCGATGACCCCAGCTTATCGAAAGACGAAGAAGCAAAGCGATACCAGTCAATATCGGATTCAAATTCAACAAGAATCAGCACTGGTGTGATAGTTAAAGAAGAGGAAGTGACTTCAAAAGCATCAGAAGTTGTGTCCATGGCGACTCCTCCGACTACCACGACGAAGAACAAAGTTGAAAAATCATATAGAGGTGTCAGGAAGAGGCCATGGGGAAAGTACGCGGCGGAGATCAGAGATTCGACGAGAAATGGGATCAGGGTTTGGTTAGGGACATTTGATAGTGCAGAGGCAGCTGCTTTAGCTTATGATCAAGCAGCATTTTCGATGCGGGGTTCGATGGCTATACTCAATTTTCCGGTGGAGATGGTGAGAGAATCACTTCAAGAAATTAAGTACAGGTGCGAGGAGGGGTGTTCGCCGGTTATAGCATTGAAGAGACGGCACTCTATGAGACGAAAAACATCATCAGCATCATCAAACAGTAGCAAGAAAAGTAAAGGAAAAGACCAGGTGCTGGTAAATACCAGTAACAGAACACAAAATGTAGTGGTATTGGAGGATTTAGGAGCTGAATATTTAGAAGAGCTTTTAAGCTCATCATGTGAAGGAAGTCCAAATGCATGGTCATGATCTCTTCTTCATTTGTTTTTTTTTCTTTTTTAGTGTAATTACATCCGCTGTCTAAAAATCATAAAGAATCAGATTAATTCTGTTTGAGCCGAATAAATTCATAAAAAAGTGAATTCTTCAAGCATTTTTTTCTCGATACATATATAGGACTCAAATGCAAAAATTTTTTTTTTTTTACTTCAATTGAAATTTCTTGTGACTTTTTTTTTTCTTGTCCATTAATTGATTCTTGATTTTCTTGTTCTTGTTTATCTTCTTCTTCTTCGTCTTTAACCTTGTTTTTAAGTGGATATAGTTAGATATGTATAGAGCTAAGAGCACAAGTTGAGCCTACTTTTCTTGGGCAGATGATGATGCTGAAAGGGGGTGAAGAGGGTTATGGTGGTGGGGTTGAGCTTTCTTTGTCAATTCTGTGTTCTTGTTTTTTGTTCTTCTTTCTTCTCGGGTTCTTTGTTAAATTGAAAAAGATGGAATATTTTTTCTCTGAAATTCAAAAAAAAAAAAACATTTAATCTACTTTATCTTTTTGCTCATCTACATCAATTATTGCAATCTAATTAATGCAATAATTTTAGCTTTTTGATCAAAGATTTCATATACAAAATCCCACAAGTGGGAAAAAATTAAAACAAACTTTGTGTAGTATCAAATTCACAAGTGGCATTAAATAAATGTATACATATATAACTATTTTTTAAACTTAGTAGTAATTCTTTGTTTCTTTTTTAATTAATTAGGAGTTTACCTTTTAATTATTTGGAAATGTCAATATCAAAGAGATATGCTGATCATTCCTTTTGGAGTATAATGCAAATATTGCATATTAGTTAATTACCATCTTTGGTCACCAATTTTTGGAGCAACAGATCAATCCAATTAAAAAGGTAAATGAAACCATTATAAAGAAAAGGATTAACAACAATGTTAGTCCTAAAAGATATTACATTTTTATAATTAAGTTCTGTAAGAAAAAATTTTTACAATCAAGTACTAAAACTAATTAAAATGTATTGCGTTAGTCCTACTCTGTCAAACCTGATGGAAATTGATGACGTGTCAGTCATCTTACACTTCCTCTCCAAAACTCCTTATGACCTGTCAGTGGACATGATATATCACCGCCACATCATTGCCACATGTGGCCTTCTCTCTTCTTTGGTACTTGTCTATATCCCTGTCCCTCCTTCTCTCCTAATCCCTTTCTCTTCTCTGATCTCTGTCTGTTGCCCTATCTCTGCTCCTCTCCCTTTCCTTCTCTCTTCTCAGATCCATGTCCTTACTCCTCTCTCGTTCTCTTTTCTGATCCCTTACCCTGCTCTTCTCTCGTTCTCTTCTCTAATCCCTTTTCCTACTCCTCTCTTGTCTCTGCTCCC
Organism: Mallotus japonicus; assembly: GCA_949634005.1. Lineage (NCBI taxonomy): Eukaryota > Viridiplantae > Streptophyta > Magnoliopsida > Malpighiales > Euphorbiaceae > Mallotus > Mallotus japonicus. Next base: position 24,436 of record CATIWK010126584.1, read on the forward strand.
AGTCCATCTCCCTCTCCCTAAGCTATATATCCCAACTGCCATGCCTCTCCTCCCCTCCAAGACTTATGCTATAACTAGCACTACGATCCCTCTCCACATCTATACTAATGTGTCGTAGATCTTTATCATGCATAAGCATTCTTTCATCACTAGAATCACTCTCAGCCTTCTCATAGTGTCATCTTCTCTTCAAAAGAACCTCCTCATCTGCTACGCTACGGGAATGAGATCTCTCCCTAGCAAACTCTCGTGACAATAATCCACTCCCGCCAATAACCTCATCATGATACCTATCACGAGAAGCAGCAGAGCTACCACACTCTTTAACATGCCCCATGCATTGTCGGAAGATGATGATTTTGTACCATCAGTGCATAAACTCTTCCGCTTGTGACTTCCTCTTGAAGAGGTGGATTCCCCATGCTGTTTCCTAGCCTCTTTATGATACTTTCCATGACCCAAATCCCCATTGGCATGAGATTTATGAGATTTGTGGTCATCCCTAGAAATTAATTCATCTAAAGCCTTAACCACACCATCTTTTGAAAAAATAACCTTACTGTTAGAACTAGTCAAACCACTATCACCATTGTCAGCAGGAATTCCTTGAAATACAATGCAGAAAATTAAGGAAATGAAATTTCAATGGCATGATAAATTGGTATCTGATGATTAAAATGTACAATGAAGAAAATATAGCGATGAAAAAAAAAATAGAAGAAAACATTGTAACTAGGTCTTACAAATCAACAATAAGCCACCACCTCTCCATTGAAACGCCAAGGGAAAAGGAAACTTCATTCTTTTGTGTGTAGTACAAGCAGGTTCTTACATATGTAGTATATGGTACATACTCTAAAAAAAACTCTCAACAAATAAAAGAATTCATCATATAGTCCATTGAAATAACAACACCGTAATTAAAAAAAAAAGAGGAAATTTTTCCAAATTAAAAAACCAAAACTTTTAAAATTTTGCAAAAAAAAAAAAATTTAAGTTTCTTCCCCCAATTTTCTCAGGAACCAAACAGAAGGACGAAAACTATTAAATAAAAAAAATCAAAGCAAATGAGGGCAAATAGAACACACTAGATTTTGAGAATCAGTTATTTGCTCACGTAATTCAATAGCCTTGACATTAACACCACCAGAACCCTCCTCCTCCAAAATCTCACCTTCCTTTACATTATCATCATCAGCTTTGTAACTATTAGCAACCAGAGGAGGAGGAGGAGAAGAAGCAAGAGAGGCATCTTTATCGCCATCTATGCTTCAATCACCGTGCTTTTTACTCTGGCGAGAACGGTGATGATGATGGTGGTGGCGATGTTTGTGACGCTTGGAGGACTTATCTTTCTCTGGTTCATTGTCAGAAGGTGATCGACGGGAGGTATCGGTGTCACTTGCCATTACAAAAAGCTTTACAAATAAATCTGGAGTTAGGGTTAGGGTGTGGCAATGTGGCAATGATGTGGCAGTGATATATCAAGTCCACTGACAGGTCATAAGGAATTTTGGAGAGGAAGTGTAAGATGACTGACACATCATCAATTTCCGTCAGGGTTGACAAAGTAGGACTAACATGATACATTTTAATTAGTTTTAGTACTTGATTGTAAAAAAATTTTATTATAGAATTTAATTGTAAAAACGTAATATCTTTTATGACTAACGTTGTTGTTAATCCTAAAGAAAAATATTAAACGATCACCATTTTTAAAGATATCATGAATATAAAATTTTAATTTAAAAAATTATTTTTCATTATTTAATCTGTTGAGAAACTTTTACTTTGTCTTAACATGTTTAATCATGTTTGTTCACTAAATCTATCAAAGGTGACTTCAATTTAATCTATTTTTGAACTTTCACTCCCAGTTTAGCGGTTCATATCGAGAAGACTGTCTATTAATTTAATTTATAAATAAAAATGATTATTCTTTGTGCTGATTTAGACCATAAATTTAATTATATTTTAATAAGTTATATATATCTATTCTATTTATTATTATATACATATTAGCATGTTCAATCATCCTATTCCATTTTTATATATATATACAGGCAAATCCCACAAGTGGGAAATTATTAAAAAAAACTTTGTATAATATTTTTTTTTTAAATAAACTTTGTATAATATTAAATTCACAAGTTGCATTTTATATATATATATATATGTCAAATTCATTTTATAATGAAATTAGTTAATATTTCACCTATTTTTGGGGAAACAGATCAGTCCAATTGAAAAGGCAAATGCAATAATTATAAAGAAAAAAATTAAATGATAATTTCTCCTAAGTATATGAGATCTATACATTTGATTAAAATTGGAACTACTACCTAATGAATATAAGTTTCAAAGCACTAATTGGGCTTTTCTTTCAAAGGATATTCTCAGGGGACTTTTGATTTAGCTGGTTGAGATAATTTATAGAGATTTTTTTTTCGATTAACTATATTTCAAGCAATTGTTATATTATGGACTCCTGTCTATATTACATTATGGACCAAGGATCATCACACGTGTGAATAATAAAAGTGCGTTTTTTTTTTTTATGCACAGGTCTCGTTCTTCTTCTACTTCTTCTTCTTTTTTCCAGCTCTAAGTTTTATTTATTGAACAGTCATTGAACTTCCAACTCCAAGTCTTCTTCTTCTTTTTTTATTTGCAGCGTCAAACATTTTTTTACATTAAAATGTCCTTTTTTTCTATGTTAAACTTTGTTTTAATTAGTTAATTTATCTTTATACTTGTAGTAATTAATAGGTTAATTGATTAAAACAATGAAGTTCATTGATTTTCACTTGTATGTTCATGAGAATCAATGAATTTGCAGGTGAAGATCAATGAATTTACAGCAAATTCATTAACATTTGCTTACAAATTCAAATGAATATGCAGGTGAAGATAAATGAATTTGCAGGTAAAGAACAATGAATTTGCATCAAATTCATTAACATTTGCCTACAAATTCAAATGAATATGCAGGTGAAAATCAATGAATTTGCATGTCAAAATCAATGAATTTGCAGGTAAAGATCAATGAATTTGCAGGTAAAGAACAATGAATTTGCAGCAAATTCATTAACATTTGCCTACATATTCAAATGAATATGCAGGTAAAGATCAATGAATTTGCAGGTCAAAATCAATAAATTTGCAGGTCAAAATCAATGAATTTGCAGGTGAAGATCAATGAATTTGCAGGTGAAGAACAATGAATTTGCAGCAAATTCATTGACATTTGCCTACAGATTCAAATGAATTTGCAGGTGAAGATCAATGAATTTGCAGA
>CATIWK010126640.1:0-10984 GCA_949634005.1 Mallotus japonicus
TTACCTGGCGTATTTGGTTACCAAATTTGACATAAAACTATATAAATTAGTGATTAAAATGATGCATAGCTAAATTTTGAAGAAAAATAATGTTTGTATAATTAGTGACTAATATAAAACAAAATAGAGAATGAAATTACAAGGGAAATTAGCATGAATTTATAGGATTGAATCAATACAAATATTAGCTTATCTTCTTTTATTTCTTTGATTTAAATAAATTATAATATATTCAATAAAAATTATGATTTTATTCTAATAATATATTTTAAATATTTTTACATTAAAAATTTATATATCATATATCTAAATCAAATTACTAATACATTACGAGTATCAGAAACTAAGATTTCTATTCTATGTTAATCTCTCTTGTTGTAATCTGTTTGTTATACTTGTTACTCATGTACATCTCTTAGTCAAGTGTTATCTACTGCTGTATATATTTACATGTTCAATGATATAGAATACAACCTTTCACATTACAACATATTCTGACTTGGTATCATAGCATGTCTTCTCAAACTTCTTCCTCGTCTTCTTCAGCCATGACAGGAAACTCACCTGTCGGTGCACTTCCCTCTCCTTCCTCAACAATTGCTACTTCTCATGTGTCTCAAACCTTTTCTATCAAATTAACTTCTCGCAACTACATCCCCTGGAAGTTACAATTCACTCCATTATTGAATTATTATAACCTTAATGGTATTGTGAATGGAACCGAAACCCCTCCTCCCAAAGAAATTCTTGATTCAGAAACAAATCAAATGATTGTTAATCCTGCTTACACTAACTGGTTTAATAAAGACCAATTTCTATTTTGTAGGATTTTATCTTCAATTACTAAAGAAATTTATCCACAACTCATCGGCTTGCAATCATCTACAGAAGTGTGGCAGTCTCTTGCAACAGCTTACAATGTCATCAGCCATGCTCAGCGCACCCAATTACATATCGAACTCCATAATCTCTCTAAAGCTGACCTCTCTGTTTCTCAATATCTCTATAAGGCAAAAGCCATTGCCGATTCTCTGACTTTAGCCGGGCAACCAATTTCGGCTTCTAAGTTCAACACGATTGTATTTTGCAAGTTAGGTGCAGAGTAAAATGGCATCATTGCTGCACTACAATAACGACCTCAAGTTGTCTCCTTTCATGAGTTCCATGGCTAGCTGGTAGCCTATGAATTACTCTTGCTTTCACAACAGTCTCATGTACTTATGGCAAACCTTGTGCAAGAAAGTAACTCATCACCCAGTGAGCAAATTCCTTGACCCTTTTCTGCCAATAATCGAGGAAGACATGGCCAATATGGTGGTCGCTGAGGCTTTAGTCCTTCTTGTCAGATTTGCGAAATGACTAATCATTTCGCTCTCACTTGTCAGCGTCGCTTTGATGCCAATTATACAGCTCGTGATCGAACTGGACAATCCTCATTCCGAAATTTTTCTTCTCCATCACCCAAGTATCAAACCACCTTGACTGATTTTTCTTCATCAACTGCACTTCTACCCACACCTCCTAGTACTCCTCAGACATCATGGTATCTGGACACTGGAGCGACACATCATGTCACTCCTGACCTATCTTCATTGAGCATCGCCAATGAATATCAAGGTAACCAAAATTTGCTTGTTGGCAATGGACATGGATTAACTATTTCTCATATCGGTTCCAGTATTCTTCCATCTCCCTCTAAAGCTTTTTCTTTACATAATGTTTTACATGTTCCTACCATCACTAAACCTCTTTTGGTTGTTCAAAAATTTTACAAAGATAACAAATATTTTTTTGAGTTTTATGATGATCACTGTCTTGTGAAAGACCAGGTATCAAAGAAGACGATGCTTCAAGGACTAGCTGAACAAGGACTTTACAAGTTAAACGGTGCACCTTGTCTTGACAAATCCTTTAGTGCACCGGTTTATCTAGCAAATTTGGAGGATTGGCATGTGAGATTTGGACATCCAAGTTTTCAAACTATCAAACAATTAGTTCGTCAATTTCAATTACCATGTTCTTCATTTAAACAAACTACCAGTAAATGTTCTGCTTGTTGTTTAGGAAAATTACATAGAGTGCATCTTCATTTGACTTATCACCGAAGCTCCAAACCATTAGAGTTAATACACTCTGATGTTTGGGGATCGGCACCAATGCATTCTTATTCTCAAGTCAAGTATTTTATAATTTTTATAGACGATTATTCTTTATTTACATGGTTCTATCCCATTAAAAATAAAAGTGATGTCTATGCAATTTTTCTTGAATTTCAAAAAATGGTGGAAACACAATTTGAAAGCAAAATTAAAACTTTTCACTCTGACTGGGGCGGAGCATATCGTTCATTAAATAATTACTCTAAACAACGAGGTATTCTTCATCGTGTCAGTTGTCCTCACACTTATGAACAAAGTGGTACTGCAGAACGAAAAATCTACAATATTGTGGACATTGGATTGTCACCTTGAGGACATTGTGGGGCTCCATTTAAGTTTTGGGCATTTGCCTTTGAAACTGCTATTTTTTTAATTAATCGAACTCCATCCATTTCACTAGGCAAACAAATTCCCTTCACCAAACTATACAAAAAATCACCAGATTACTCTTTTCTACGTATTTTTGGGTGTGCCATTTATCCTTTGTTGTGACCTTATAATAATCACAAATTTTCTTTTTGGTCAATTCAATATGTCTTTTTAGGTTACTCTCCTACTCATCTAGGATATCGGTGTTTTGACAAAAAAATAACAAAATGTATATTGCTAGACATGTTGAATTCGATGAAAAATTGTTCCCTTTTAATAATGTTTCAGGTTCTTCTTCCAATTCGGATGTCAAGCCAGTCTCCATGCCATCTCAACCTTGGCTTCAGCTTACACGTCCTCTAGAGCATTGCACTTCCATGACACCAGGTAATGTTTCCACTCATAATTCTACTTCTTCTGAAACTCCTTCCTTATCACCTTCTACCTGCAATTCTACCCCAACCAAAACCCTATCTCTTCAAGCCTCCACCTCCCCCTTATCTGTTGCACCAAACCGAACACATATCTTTAACCATGACGGATTAAAACTCTTTGCGGATCTTCGTGATTTTGAAGATCAACATAGAAATCCTGACTTAACAACACAACTACCACCTCAACGCGCACACCAAATGCAATTACGACCTACCACTCTTCAACGTAAACCCACTCTTCATCATACTCACATTTCGTCATCTTCACCCATTGAACCTACCTCCTTTACCCAAGCTGTAAAACTACCTGAATGGAAACAAGCTATGACAGAGGAGATGCAAGCTTTATACCAAAATCATATATGGGATATAGTTCCACGTCCATCCAAGAGCAATGTTATTGGTAATCGATGGATATACAAAATCAAACGTCGAGCAGATGGTAGTATCGAAAGATTTGTTAGCACAACTCCGCAAGTGTACGGATCATGACAAGTAATAAAGTGATAAGTAGAGTATCGTTCCACGAGGAAAGGGTACTAAGTACTAACTGTCAATCGATTTTCCCTAGCTAGCACAAATCAAATTAATTTACAAGTAATTAAATTAAATTAATTAAAATAAAAATAACTACTCTAATTAATCTAATTAAATCAATGGGGATAAACTAGAGATTGGATTTGTTTCACTAGTTAGGATTTGAATTACAAAATTAAATTCAAATATTTCATTGATCACAATCAAGGGTAAACCACTCAATTTACCTATAGTCTCTTTCGAGATCATCTAAGCATGCCAAAACTAATTACCGCCTATTTTCATGGTGAAGTCAATTAATTAGGGCTCATTAAGTTCCTTAGCAATTTATTGATCCCCGAAAGATTTTTCTACTTTCGTGATCGAGATTACTAAGTCTTATGAGTTAGAAGCTAGTAAATTACTCAACTTTCGTTGATAGCAATTTATCCATAAACATGCAAACAATTGGGTCCTTAATTGAATACAAGATATTAAGCACAACTTATAAAATTGAATGAAAATCAAATCATTAATAAGAAATAAAAATCCCAACAAGTTTAACTAGCTACTCCAAAACCAAACTCTAAAATATAGTTTAGCCAAATATGGCTTTAAAAAGAATTACAAACACAAATAAATAACAAGAGAATGAAGAAGAAGAATAGATAAAACTCATTTTAGTGTGCTTCAATCTTCAAACCCTTGCTCGCCTTCTTGAGCTCTTGTTTTGTATTTTTGGTGTCTAATCCCCTAACAACGGCTCTCTTTAACCTAGAGCTATAATTCTCTATTTATAGAGAAAAATACCCTAAATTCGTCCAAGGACTAAACCAGTAATTTTTCACCTTCAAAACGTCCTCCAATTAGGAAAATATCTTCACAAAACAGCTCCTTAATTATTGGCTTGAATCCCGGACTCTTTAGAAAAGCAAAATTCCTACAAAAACATACCAAAAATGCATAAATTTATTAGGAAACTAAAAAAGGAAATAAAATCAAGCTAATAAACTAAAATCCTAATAGAACACTAATTATAAATAATAAACTAAATAAAATATTAATAAATATTAATAAATCCTATGGAAATTAAATATAAAAATTATGCAATAATTGACACTAACACTTTTTTCAAGAAATTGGGTGGCGACTTCACAAATACAAAAAGTCATGCATCCTCCCGAGGCTAACATTTGCTCGATACACCTGAAAAAGAAGAAAACCCGGCATAACAGGAAAGAGCTTAGAAACGAAAACAAGAGAGACTCCCTAATACAAGAGAAACAAATCAAAAGATTGAAATTAGAATTAGCATAAGGAAAGACGAAACTCCAATCTAGAAAGAGACTCCATATTTTATGAGAGAACTTTTAATTAGTTTTTATTGTGTGTTTTAATTTATATCACAAATCTTAATGGCATATAAAGAAAATTACAAATCAGAAAGAAGAAAAAACCATAAATTTATATTTTACTGTTCTCCTTTTTTTTTTCCACAAAAAGGTAAGAGCTCCGATTTTTTTTTCCCTTTTAAAGTATTGATGAATATAGGAGGATTCAAAATCATATATTTAACGTTGTCCTTAAAAATAATACGTCGGGATACTCTTTTTATTAAAATTGGATACTAAATATTTAAAACACATCAAATTATTTAAGATTAAGAAATGGAATAAAAATTGATTTGAACTCTCAATTATAATATGAAGTTAGATTTTTTGACATTCAAGTTTTCTCAATATGACCTTTTTCTTTTAAAATAGATTAAAAAATTATACAATCAAGTTAATTGTGGAAGTTGTACAAGTTAGTGCTTATATGAATATATATGCTCTCCATCTAACAGTCATTCAAATTGCCATTAGTTAGTGCTCATGTGAATATATAAGTTTTTGTCTAGGTTTTAATATAAATACAATGACATGTTTAGCAAATCTCTACTCTAAGTTTATTTCTCTTTAGCCAATAATTTTTATCTTTCAGTATTTTTTTTTTTGTCTAAAATAACTTATAATAAGATTCATTTCATTATCTTTATTATTTGTGATCATAATTTTTCAGTTTTAAAAATTATTATTTTGTATGATTATATAGTAAAAATACATAATTTACTATCAAGTGATGTGCAATTTATAAAAATTTTTTGTCAATTTTGTTTATTAGTTGAAACAATTTTCATAAGTTAAACATTAAAATTAATCTTTGAATCTTAAAGGACTTGATTGTATAATTTTTCTTTTAAAAAAATTAATTTAATCTAATTCAAAAAGAAGTTCTATTGAAAAAAAAAAGTCCAATATCAATATCAAATAAAAGTGCAAATTAGCCCTTATCCCATTAATAAAATATGCAGTAGTTATCTAATGATCAATTATATAATTTAGAAGTATACTCATTATAGTATATAACTTTTTGCTGGAATCAAATAGACCCAAACAAATTAACAATGCTGAATTGCCACAACATTTTTTTTTTTTGGATTCAAATATGAAAACTCTTTAAGTATCTCTATTTTTTTTAATTGGGAGGTCATATAATATTAGCATCAATGGACTGCACAACAGGGACAGTCATCTCCTTTTAAATTGGCGGCAGGAATCAAATTATACACTTCATAATGCCCTTGGAGAAGAGTTACTATTTGACTACTCCCTCACTAACTAGATATCTCCATTTTTAAAGTCCAAGAAAGCCAAACAAACCCGGGCAATAATCTATTGCGATCATTTAAAAGTTGTGCCAAGTGGTTTATGCCTACTAAACCAAACACATTATTTGCATTTAAACTCGTTAAGTTTTGTAGAATACTATACCATACTCGACTTATCCAACATTAAATAATTGAACAACTGGCTCAATGATTAATCTATAGAGAGGAGCCATGAAGTTAAACACAAAAGACCAACAAGTATCAAAGCCAAGACTCCTTCATTACACTCCAATCATTTTCCTATTAAAAATAAATAAATAAATAAACATCAACTGCTTCAATAATCTTTCAATTTAATTTAACCTTTTAAGAGGAAATCCCAAAAATGGGCAAGCGACAGCCTCTTTGCATTTTCTTGGCTTAACTTCAACACACCACAAAAATCGAAGCAATTATCACACACATAAACATCCACCGTATCTCTCCTACACCTTAACTCCCTCCTCCTCATAAAAAAGCAATAAATAAAGGCACACCACATCTCTTTGACTCTCTCGCTCTCTCTTTTAGCTATACACATTTTATTACAAAGGACACAACGACCAGAGTAAGTTTCATGTGCATGAAACAGAGCACTCTGCTTCAGTTTCCTGTACTGTTGCGATGAAGTACATAAGAACTAACAGCTTGAAAAGACTTTTCTCGCTAAAAAGACGTGTTCTTGAAGAAGGAATCAGCGTTGAAGAACAAGAACAAAACAAGGAAGTCTCTAATGCTGCTCAGGAACCTGAATATTCTCCCAGACCTGCCTGGAGATGTTTCTCTTATGAAGAAATCTTTCAAGCTACCAATGCTTTTAGCCCAGGTTTGGAGCATAAGATTTTAGGCTTTTATATGTGTTATTTTTTGTATTTTTATGCTTAAATTTGTGTTTTGCTTTGTGGCTATTAGACAACTTGGTAGGAAAAGGAGGCTATGCAGAGGTTTACAAAGGAGAGTTAAAAGATGGACAGAAGATTGCTGTCAAAAGGCTAACAAAAGTTTGTAACGATGAGAGGAAAGAGAAGGAATTCCTGACAGAAATTGGTACAATTGGTCATGCCTGCCATCCCAATGTGCTGTCTCTGTTAGGTTGTTGTATGGACAATGGACTTCACCTTATCTTCCATTTTTCTTCTAGAGGCTCTGTTGCTTCTCTTCTCCATGGTACACATAGTTTGTTCAGTTTGTTCCCTATCTGGGTTATGTTTCTTTTGCAATTTCTTCTGATGTATTCTACTTGTAAATTCCTGATTTAGGTGAGAATTTACCTCTAATGGATTGGAAAATAAGATACAATATTGCCATTGGGACTGCTAAAGGCCTCAATTACTTGCACAAGGGATGTCAAAGAAGAATTATTCACAGGGACATTAAATCATCAAATATTTTATTGACAACTGATTTTGAACCACTGGTAAGATGCCAAAGAAGGGAATTTGTCTATTTTGCAATTTTTTATTGTAATGAGTTTAATGCTAGTGTTGCTTGTTTCCACATTTAACAGATATCTGATTTTGGGTTAGCAAAATGGCTTCCATCTCAATGGACTCACCATTCCATAGCTCCAATTGAAGGAACATTTGGGTATGTACTTGACCATTTGAAAAGAAGCAAATCTTATGATTGGTTGTAAACTTGTAACTAAGTAGATTATAATTTTTTTTGTTTCTTTTGTGCATGTTTATCAGGCACTTGGCACCTGAGTACTATATGCATGGAATAGTGGATGAGAAAACAGATGTGTTTGCATTTGGGGTATTTCTGTTAGAAATTATTTCTGGCAGGAAACCAGTTGATGCATCTCACCAAAGCATACACAGCTGGGTAAGTTTAAGATAAGCCTTATTCATTAGGGAATCCCTTAATTGCAGTTTGATTTTATTTTACAAGTTTCATTTTATATATCTACACCCTCAAGTTTCAAAGAGCATATTGGATGTTTATGATTTTTTGGTAAGATTAATAGATTTTTTGGTCTAATTTTAAATTTTAAAATTATTTAAAAAGTGTTGGAAGTGTTAAAAAGTAAGAAATGGTATGAATGTCAGAAATATAAAATTTTAGAAATTAAAAGAAAATAATTTGTATTAAAAAAGTTGATAAAATGATTTAAAATTTTTAATCTATGAAATATAATCGTTTAGATATATAAAATGAAATTTGAGGGACTTAAAGTTAAAAATGTGAAACATTTAGGGGCTAGATGTGGATTTTTGCCTTTAAAATATAGCTACTTGGATTATGCGAACTTTTTGTTTTTATTAATTGCTAATCATTGACTTTTACAGGCTAAACCAATACTCAACCAAGGAGAGAATGAAAAGCTAATAGATCCAAGGATTGGAGGAGCCTATGACGCTGCCCAGCTGAAAAGACTTGCCTTTGCTGCATCTCTTTGTATCCGAGCGTCTTCGACTTGGCGCCCTACCATGAGTGAGGTACCCACTTTATAATTATATGCACATTTATTTTTGTTGCAATAACAATATGTATAAGCATGTTGAAAGGCCTCATTCAGTCAGCAATTATCTGAATGATGGTGTTTGAACAGTAAGTTTTCTTTTAAAAAAAATAAAATTGTGCTAACAGTTATAGCAGTATTGATAAACTCCGGGTCTAAAGACCGACCTATAATGGTCGGTTTGTCCAAGACTGGTCTTCTTGGATCCCACATTGTATTAGATTGTGGCATGTGTATGTTATAAGCATATTTAAGAACCTTATCCAGTCAGCAATTGTCTGAATGATGGTGCTTAAACAGTAAGTCTTCTTTCCAAAAACATTAACTTTTTTTTTAAAAAAATTTCCCATACCATCTCATTTATAATAACACATTTTTGATGGTGGCACATGGAGAAGTCTTTCCTGTGTCACCTAGTCCCCCCTGCCACCGCATGTCAACACATGTCACACATCAAAAAAAAAAAATCACCATCGTGACACATTTGACATTATAAATTTGTGTTTGATAAGAGAAGTGCACTTGCGTCGTTGCTAATAATTTTTCAGACAGATGTGTTAATATTTGCATTAAAGTGGTCCATGGCAAATAATTTTACACACAAAATATAGAAGGAGGTGCGAATGTCACACCACTTTCTCCTGTTTGCGTTAGAAAACTTTTACTTATCTGCCTTGCTCAGCTCATCATTAAAATTATTAAAACTAAACCTAACTTCGTGATAAGGATCATTGCATCATATGCATTTCTGTCATTTTATTGATTCTTTCATGAGTTGACTGTTTTGAGTGGTCTTTTATACACTATGCACATAACTATAGCCACCTGTTTTTATTAATTATTAAATGATAAGTTATTGCAATATATTGTGTTCGACACACCAACTTTTGTTTAGATTATACACTACATCAAGCTGATCTTGATCTTCAGGAGTCATATATATTCAAATAAATGCACTTTAGAGTAGTTTGAACTCAACTTCATCACTTATGAGGCATGAATGGTTAGCTGTTGCTTATCCCAATTTCCTGGAGAAACTTGCTGATATACTATTAGTATACCATAGTGTTACAACGTATAACATTTCCATATGTTGGTGGTTGCCAATTGCTTTGTGATGACTTAGCAAATCCTTTTCACCAGTGGTTAAGAAGACTGCTACATATGAACTTAGATTTGGTGTACTTTTAGGCGCTGGTAGCTGAGAATGGCATTTGGGTTTTTTCACGCAATTCCGAATAGTCCGAGGATGTTCTGTTCTACCTAACATATGAATCTTTAAGCTCAAACGGCACATAAGATATTGATGGATATCCCCATATGATTACCCATCAACTGTCTTCTATATGACATGTGTTAACCCTTTCCTCCTCCCAAATCCATAACATGATTCGGGTTTTTTTTATTTTTATTTTTGTATTATTTTTATTTGTTTTGGTTTACACCGCTTCCATTAGACTCTTACTGATTTGATTCGATTTGGGTAGGAATATAAAGACGGCAAAAGTTATCCAACAACTAGTTTAACACGACTGCATATATTAGAATTCGAACCCAAAACCTAATTTAATCGAAAATAACTCCTTATCAACTGATTCAACAATTATTATTTTTTTTTTTAATTTCACCAAATGTTAATCAAATTGCAGTTGGCATATGTAACTATTCCAACAAGTAGTTTCTATGTTTAAATTTTAAAAAATGGGGAATATTCTTTTAGAAAGTAGGCTTATATATCGATTGAAAAATATTGTTGGTTTAGAAATTACATAAGCATTTTAGAAAGTCAAATGTTTGATGAACCAGATGATGAACTCTAAAACAAAGGTCAATAAATTTGCTGAATATTTTATATTGACAGGTTCTGGAAGTGATGCAAGAGGGTGAAATTGATAAAGAAAGGTGGAAGATGCCAATGGAAGAGGAGCAAGAAGAATTTTGGGGATTTGAAGATTTAGAATATGAATGTGAAGATGAAGATAGCTCCTTTTCCATTTCTCCACAGCACTTGATCTCGACAAGGAGTTTTTTGACCATCATGCATTAAGGCTCAACCGTCTTATGCATTTTGTAAATAATTGCATATGAAGTCATAAATTTAAAGACCCTCTTCTAAAAATTATTATAAAAAAATTGAGGGAAAAAAATGCACTATAAAGTTGCTTGTTTAAATTCTCCTAACCACTTTTTTGTCGGCATGTAAATATATAAAATCAAACTTTTTATCAGCACTAATATTTTTCTAATCAAATCTCCCTCAATGAACTTTTGTAGTTGTAATCTTCATTGAGTTGGACAACTAAGCCACCCCAATTAAAACATTTATTATTTGGGGTATTGGTATTAAAAGTTG
>CATIWK010126723.1:0-10102 GCA_949634005.1 Mallotus japonicus
AGCTGACAAAATTACCTTGATGGTTTAATAATCCCAGATGCATCTTTAAGGATTGTGAGCTTTGTTTTCTTTGCAAAACTAATCCCAAGCATACCAAGAAGCGATTCTGCAGTGTTTTTTGCAGAATTTAAAAGGGTAGGAAGAGCCCTGCTGCCAATATAGCAATTGGCTTCCACTGTCAAGTGCTCGAATCTAACTTCCACAGTTGGAAGTTTAATCCCAACCCTGCCATTACCAATAGAATTAGTTAACTTGGAGAGAAAAGAGATTGATCATATATATAAAGATCCAAGAGTTATAAAAATAATATCATTACCTGTCAATTCTTTGTCTGAATTTTTTCAAGAACTTCTCATTATCTTCCTCAGCAACCTTAAAGACAGTACTGATAAACTTGTCTCTATCATTACCGACAAGTTTTCTCACATCAACTTCTTTATTCATTGCTGTCTCATTCTCTTCGTAAAATTGCATGATGCTTGTTCTCAACCTGTCATATGTTGGCAACTTCTCTATAGCAGCCCATTTTAGAGCCTCCTCATCTTCATCAACACCACGGCTGTGTCTCCTTGATTGTCCCAGACCTGAAAATACACCTTCCATTCTCCAACTACCACGGCTACTATTGTTTCTGCTGATCATGTTCTTTGGCTTGCTTGCCTAGTTGAAATCCTTGCTGATCTTTCTACACCATCCGTCAGCTTTTTCTTGTTCAAGAGTACTATATTAAGAGAAAATGGAACGTACCCAGTTCATAAAAATACAGAATTATAGCTAGAGTTCAATGGGATGCGAGGAAAAAAAAAAAAAAAAAAAAAAGAGGAGGCTGGTATGTTCTATTGTTTGGTTACCCAAGAAAAAGATGCATACACATATAAAGGAAAAGATCTATGGCTAATTATTTTCTACTCCATGTTTATAAACTGTATATCTTATATTTTTGTATTAAATAAATTATTCAAACTTTTAATCATTTAATAATTATTTTCGTTTTAAAATTATAAACTCAATTTCTGTTGTTCTAAATTTAAGGTATAAATTTTAATATTTATTTTTTACGTAAATTTTATTTTATAATTCATTAAAATAATTTTATACTTATTTATGTTATTTTAACACAAATTATTATTTTTTGGATTTGAATAACAACATGATGGACTTACTTTGAGAATGTAATCAGTTGTTAAAGTAGTCTTGGCTTCTTCCATTGCAGTTGACTGGACAAAAGAAAAACAAACTTAGCTGCACGCTAAGTTCCATAAATTTTTAGTTTTTATAGGCTGAAATGTTTCCTGTGAATTTTAGTTTCTGAATATACCTTCATGAAAATATCTACATCAAATGCTAGCCTCTTTCTCTCTCCTATTAAGCTCAGTAAGCAAGTCTGGAATTTAAAGAACATCATTTCTTGAATTTGAAAAATAATCTGGATGGTTCCAATCACAATATTTATTTTCAATCTTTTGAGTTACCATATTGATGACTGATTCCTTGAAACCTTGCTGAATAATCAAAGGTTTCTTTAACTGTTAAGTCTCCCAAACGCACATCATTTTGGCTGACATAGGCAGAGGTCTTCCTTGGCTCAAATTCATCAAGCCTATAACCATTGTAGCTTATTTGTTCTTGCACCTTGATAACTTGTTTCCGGGAATCCTTAAATCCTGCAAGCAAGCAATCAACAAGGGCAAGGTGAGTAGTGGGGAGGATCCCCACAAACCCTCCGATGCCTAAGTCAGTGAGGGTAGAGAGAGATTATATTTAGAGAGATAAAGAGTATAATGAGTGAAGTGAATAGAATAGAATGAAAAGAATGATGGATGTGAGGAGTATTTATAGAGAAATATTAGCTCAAACCTGAGAGGAATAGGATTCCTCGTCTTCATAGGATTTGTGTCTTTCTGAGAATATCCTTCCTATTTGAATGTCTTCTTAATTAGGGATTCTTCCTAATTGAATTATGTATTCTTCTTCTGCAAATAATCCTTCTTTTGGAGGATAATAGACCTTATCATAATAGGAATATGTATATGGGGTATCATGAGTCCCCCGAAAGTCTATTCAGATATTTATGTCCGAGATTCTGATAAAACTTTTGTAGTGACACTGTTAACAAGATAATCTACTACTCGATGGATCGAGTAAGGAATGATCTGCACTGTGCTTCGAATATCCCGGGATAATGACCTTGCTTAAAATCATGTTTTGATGATGAAGGATGAGCTCAGGTGGCTAGCCTCAGTCATGCTCGGTGTTCCGAGGCTCAGAACCTCAGTGTTATGAAACAAATTAAGGATGATAGCTGGACTTAGATGTTTGGTGTTGAAAGACATTCAACGTTTCTGGAATGATGCTCGGTGTTATGAAACGACCTGAGTCTCTGATCCTCAATGTTATTAAAATGACCTGAGGGGACCAGCTTCAGTCATTGGAGTTTAGATGCTCAGTGTTATGAAACAACCCAAGTCTCCGACCCTCAGTATTATTGAAATGACTTGAGGGGACCAACTTCAGTCGCTGGATTTTAGATGCTTGGTGTTATGAAATGACCCGAGTCTCCGACCCTTAATGTTATTGAAACGATCTGAGTGGACCAGCTTTAGTCGTTGGAGTTTAATGCTCGGTGTTATGAAACGACCCAAGTCTTTAACCCTCAGTGTTATTGAACGACTTGATGGGACCAGCTTCAGTCGTTGGAGTTTAGATACTCGGTGTTATGAAACGACCCGAGTCTCCAACCTTCAATGTTATTGAAACAACTTGAGGGGACTAGCTTCAGTCGTTAGAGTTTAATGCTCGGTGTTATGAAATGACCCGAGTCTCCAACCCTTAGTGTTATCTAAACGACCTAAGGGGACTAGCTTCAGTCACTGAAGTTTAATGCTTGAAACTGGTGGCTTATGGTAATGAAGCGTTATTTGCACGCCTTTTAATATGCCTCATTTTGAATTATAAAAACCATCACATTTGTTCATATATCAGAAGAAGAGGCATTTCAATCTGTTGATGGGACAACTGGAGAGACGTGTCAGTTGAAAGGGCGTCTCTTCCATAACTGCTTCAGTAGTGGGTTTTGATGAGGCTGTGTGATAACCATCATTCCCCTGACTCGTTTGGTTTCAATGGAACTACCCTGTGGGCAATATGGGTTCTTTTGGAATCTTCATTTAGGCTATAAATTTGGAGTTTTTGCGATTTTAGGAGCATTTTGCGTTTTCTTTCTTTTTGCTTCTTTTGTTGCTTTGCTCTCAATTTTTGCATTGTAATTGTGCTTTGCCGCTTGTGTTGCATTTGCTCGCGTGGTGTTGCTACCTTCCTGAATCGCCTACCCACTTATTGTGCATTGCTGTAAGGTGATTTTTAGATCTGCTTTTCATTTCGAAGTTCAAGATCAATGGCTCCCCGAGAAGCTGTAAGTTCTACTCTTTTTGAGTCTAGAGTAGATGATAGTATGATTGGGTGGTATAAGAGAAGGTATCATATTCCTCAAGAATATGTTTTACATACTGTGGATAGTAAATCTAGGGCACATGATCTTATTTTAGAATGGGACAAGATGGTGATATATGCAGATCAACTGGAGGGAGGACTGAAATTTCCCTTGGATCCTTTTGTAAAGAATTTTCTGAATAGGTTTAATATAGCACCTGGCCAACTCCATCCTAATAGTTGAGTTAATGAAGAGGATGAGGAATAGCTGATTGAGGGGAGTGGACTGTATATTAAGCGTCCTAGAATACTCAGATGCTTGGACATGAAGAAGTGGCTTATCTCTAAAATGAACCCTCCGAGCATTCTAAACCCATAAGTTAGGGATCAATGCTCCGAGTTGCTACGTTTCCTGATGGATATCAATAGGTGGACGGAGGTGGATAAGGAGGAACTTCACAACATTTTAATTACCAATGCTCTAGATGTAATTCCTTAACTTTATAGTTGTTTTTTATTTATGGATGATTTGGGTTTTGACATCTTTGTTTTCCTCAGATGGCTCAGCGGCTGCTGCTGGTGAAAGATAATTCTTTCTGAAGAGTGATTGTAGCTTGAAAGAGGCAAAGCCAAGTTCTATCTTACTCGAGTATGAGGAGAAATTGAAGAGAGCAAACGTGCTACTTGGGCTTTGCCAAACCGAGCGTGCAGAAGCTAAGTCAGAGGCTGAGGTAAGCTAGAAGAAGGTCTAAGAGCTTAAGCATTTACAAGCTCAACTCACATTAAGAATTGAGCAGTAGGACTCCGAGCTTGGAACTTTGAAGGAGGATTTGGCTGATGAAAAGAAATCCTAAACAAATTATAAGAAAGAGCTACTAGAAGTTGATGAATGGGTTCTTTAAGGCCTTTAAGTCTTAATGTCAGAGGATACTACTTACTTAGAGCTTGAGAAGATAACATCTATTTGTGGATGGGATACTGACTAGCTAACAGAAGATAACATCTAACGATCTGGAAATGAAAAGTCAGTTAGCTCAAGTTCTTTAAATGTTTGGATATCTTTTGCTACTGACTTAGCTAATAAATTTGGTTATGAATTTTCACTTCTAGGAATTTGTATAATTTTCCATTGTCCCCCTTCCTGCTCAAGCTTCTTCAAGAGCTATCTAGCCTTTTCAACAAACTCGATTGTGCTCAGTTCTTTGATCTAATATGTTCCTTTGACTTGGTTGACAACCAGCTGTTAGTCAGAATAGTTCTTAAGATGCTCGGCTCTGACATCTGTTGCCAATTTGAGCCCTGTGATTAGTGCTTCACACTCGACTGCATTGTTGGTTGTATTGTATTTAATCTACATTGCATATTTAATCGTTATTTTGCTCGGCCCTCTAAGGACAATTCCAGCTCCAGATCCTCGCACTCATGAAGCACCCTCTATGTACAGCTTCCACTCCGGATACGAAGGAGTGCTTATATCCTCCATCATCATCTCCTGTATAAAATATGCCAAGGCTTGGGCTTTGATCTATTATCGAGGTTCGTAGGTAATATCAAATACACCCAATTGCACAGACCATTGAACTAAATGCCTGAAAGTTTCGGGTCATTGTAAGATTTTCCTCAATGGGAAGTTTGTTTTGACGATGATTGAGTGAGCCTGAAAGTAGTGTCGGAGCTTTCGAGACGTATGCACAACTGTCATGGTAAGCTTATCCAATTTATGATACTGAACTTCTGAGCCTCTGAGTATTTTACTGTTGTAGTATACCGAATTTTATTGGTTGCCCTCTTCTCAGACTAATATTGAAATAATTAATTCCTGTTAACTAAAAGATACAAATACAAAGCTTCTCCAGGGATTGGCCTGCTGAGCAATGGTGGCGAAGATAGTAACTTTTTTATATCTTCAAACGCAGCCTGGCATTCATCATTCCATGTGAATTTCTTCGAGTTTTTTAGGGCTTGGAATAGAGGTAAAAACCTTTTTTCTAAACAAGAGATGAATTGTCCTAATGCTGTTATTCTGCCGTTAAGTTTTTGAAGCTCATTCAACGATGTTGGAGCTTTCATTTTGAGGATGGCTTCCATTTTCTCCTGATTAGCTTTAATTCCCTTGTGGGAAATCATAAAATCCAAGAAATTTCCAACCTTCACCCCAAAGATACATTTATCCCGGTTCAACTTTATTCGATATTGATATAGTATTAGTAGGATTTATTTAAGATCTTAGGAATGTTGCTTTATTCTTTAGCTTTTGACGATAATGTCATCCACATACACTTCTATGTTCTTTCCAATCTGGTCTCTGAAGACATGATTCATCACCTCTGATAGGTGGACCCAGCATTCTTTAAGCTAAAGGACATCACCTTGTAACAATAAAGGCCTTCATAAGAGATGAAAGATGTTTTCCCCTGATCTTCCTTTTTCATTGGGATCTGGTGATACCCTTAAGCAGTATCAATGAAGCTATACAGGCTGTGACAAGCAGTTGAATCTACCAACTGATCAATTGTTGGTAGTGGATAGCTATCTTTAGGGCATGTTGTGTTTAGGTTAGTATAATCAATACACATCTTATACTTCCCATTTGATTTTTTGACCTAGACTGCATTTGCTACCCATTCCGGATGGGTGACTTCTCTGATGAATCTACCATCTAATAGCCTTTTTGTTTCTTCAGCAATTACTTTCTACCTTTCATATACAAACTTTCTTTTCTTCTAGACTATAGGCTTTGCTCCTTGATTGATATTCAGACTGTGAGATGCAATCCGAGCGTCTACACCTATAATCTCAGATGCCTTGGAAGTAAAACTGTTTGATTATTTGCTAAGAACTTCACTTATTCCTTTTCTGATGTTATCATCAAGCTCATTGTTGATTTTAACTACCTTGCCTTCTGAAAATTACAAAGTCTGAACCTGATTAACTGGTTCCGGATTGCCAGTATCTCGGTTGTTGAATTCTACAGCTAGCTCCACCAATCCTATTGATTATGTGGTTCCTCCGCAGAAACTTATGATGGGGTTCCGGATAAGCTTTAAATCAGTGATGGAACCTCCCATTGCCTTATAAGCATTCCAAGACAGTGCATTGATGGCACTTCCATCATCAATCAGTAATCTTTTCACTAAATAGTTATTGATGAATGCACTTACCACCAGAGTGTCATTATACGAGTACTGAACATGTTTTCCATCCTCTGAACTAAATATAATGGTCTACTTTAGCCCAGGAATAAGACTTTCCTCTTTCTGAGTTCTTTTTGGCTTTCTCTCCGTTGATGTTTCTCCTCCGACAATCATGATGATGACACCAGCTACTTCATTCCGAGCTTTCTTTTGGTCAAGCTTATCTTCATTCTAATATTCTGAATCACTGTCCTTTTGGACATTATCCATGAATCTTTTGAGTCTTTCAGTCTGAATGAGTTGCTTTATTGCCCGCTTTAAATCTCGGCATGCATCAGTGTCATGCCTGTAATCTCAATGATAGTGACAATATAACCTTCTATCTTGTATTCTCAACTTAGTCGGGCTCAACCTTCTGGTTGGAGGTATGCCTACTCCATTTTGTCTAATCCACATAAGGATTTCTGATCTTGAAGTGTTTAAAGGTGTGTATCTCTTAGTTTCCCTTCTGAACCCCTCAACTGAATTTCTAAAATTAGTGCGCTAAACTCGGGGTCTTCTAGGTTTTGATCTTTCATCTTTCTTGAATGGTGCTCTATCATCATCTTGTTGTATCCTTTTATCTTCATCTAACTTTATCAATTTGATTGCCATGGTCATTACTTCGGAGAAATTGCTGGGCTCTTTGGTCATGATCTTTTTTTTTAGCTTCCCTAATCGAGTCCCATTTTTCATTACCTCAATGGCCACTTCATCACTTAAGTTCTCAATTTTCATAGCAATATTTTATTGAACCTATCCAGGTAACTCTATAATAACTCTGTGGCTTCTTATTTGCACATCCAAAGATCATTTATACTATTGGCAGAAGGTACATTAGTGATGAATCAAGTCCAAAATTTTTCAACCAATTCCTCAAAGGACGAGATAGAGTTCTTCGGCAACCGATGAAACCACCTCTGGGCTATTTTGGTGAGCGTGCTAGGAAAAACTCGATATAAGATTTCGTCATTCATATTCTGGAGCATTATCTTAGTTCTAAATGATGATATATGGTTAATAGGATCTCCCATGCCATCATATTGGTCCAGTTAAGGCAATTTAAATTTGGACGGAATCTTCATTTTGAATATTCTGCTCACGAAGGGTGTTGTTCCTTCAAAAACGCATTCATCCTCCTTCCTTGGTCATGTGCAAGCTTTCTGGATTACTTTTTCAACCTTCTGAGCTATTTTGGAATCATCCAAGGTTGGGATACTCGTGCTGAACTCTCCTTCTTAATCTTTATGGTCTTGCTTACTTCTATGTTGTATACCCTGGGTTACAACTGCAGGTGTCATCATGTTATTTTCCGAATTTGCTCTTTTGGAATTGTTATCTTGAGTTAAGGCATTCAGCTGATGCTGCATCTGGGTAATTTGGGCTTGGATATTGTTAATCATTGCCTCTTTGTATAATGGAGGCAAGATGGGCGTCTGAGTGACGGTGTTTAGGTCATATGTGCTTATGGCAGGAAATTTTGATAAACTTAGGAAGGGTATAAAAGGTATGGGTCTGCTAGTATGCAGCAGGGGAGCATAATAAGGGAAAGTTGTGCCCATAGGAGTTAACCAACCTAGAGCGTGTGTGGGTGGTGTGTACGTATCAAAAGGGGTATGGGACGAAGGTCCAACTTGCTGGATGGGGGCTGATGGGCTAAGCTAAGTAGCTGGAGTTGTGCTTGGAGGTGCACTGGAGGCCATGGTGTAAATGCTTTATTCGGTAGATAACAATGGCTTTAATTCAAGAGTTTCCCACAGATGGCGCCACTTGATAACTTATTTTCGGAAATCCTTGAATCTTACAAGCAAACAATCAACAAAGGCAAGGTGAGTAGTGGGGAGGATCCCCACAAACCCTCTGATACCTAAGTTAGTGAGGATAGAGAGAGATTATGTTTAGAGAGAGAAAGAGTATAATGAGTGAAGAGAATATAATAGAATGAAAAGAATGATGGATGTGAGGAGTATTTATAGAGAAATATTAGCTCAAACCTGAGAGGAATAAGATTCCTTGTCTTCATAGGATTTGTGTCTTTCTAAGAATATCCTTCCTATTTGAATGTCTTCTCAATTAAGGATTCTTCCCAATTGTATTAGGTATTCTTTTTCTGCAAGTAATCCTTCTTTTGGACGACAATAGACCTTATCATAATAGGAATATGTATACAGGGTATCAATATATTGATCTTTAGTTTCTCTTAGCTCAGTAAATTGCATAAATTACATTTTAATTTTCAAAATTAACTAACCTTTAAAGTTGAATCCAATTTTCCTTCTAGTGCAAGCAAAAGTGTCATCTTACCAGATTTTGTTCCTAATGAATTGTTTATGCACCTTGATGGTTTTATAATTCCTGATACATCCTTCAGGATGGTGTAGTTTATGCTTTCTGCCATTCTAATTCCAATCAAGTTGAGGCTTGATTCCAAAATGTTTTTTGCAGTGTTCAAAAGAGTTGGAAGAGCTCTGTCGTCAACATAGCATTTGGCTTCCACTCGTAGCTGCTCAAATCTAACTTCCACGGTAGGCAATTGGATCCCAACCCTTAAGTAGGACTATAATTAGCTATGAGAAAACATCTTCATTTTTGGAGGGGAAAAAGGATTTTATCAATTAAGACATACTTCTCTGTACGATCTTTTAATTTTTTCAAGAACTTGCCGTTGTCTTCTTCAGAAACTTTAAAATTTTTGTCAAGAAATAGATTCTTGTCATTAACATCAAACTTGGCAACATCTACCATTTTGCATTGTTGGTTTTGGTCTATATAGCACGAAAACAGAAATGGAAAAACAGGAAAACGTGGAAACGGATACGGGAAAATGACATTTCTTATAATATACGAAATGGAAATGTGGGAAAAACATGTAAATATTAAAAGTATAGGGTATATAAATAAATATATAAATATATATAGATATAAATTTTATATAAAAATATTAACAAATTTTATTTGTTATATCAATATAGTATAATTATAGAAATTATTTTGTTTAGTTAAGAAAAAAATAAAATTATTTTTTAATTTTTCTTTTTCTTATTTAAGAAAATACCAAATAAATATACTTTACAAATTGGAAATACATTTCTAAGTAGGAAACGTGTTCTCTAATTTTTCATATTTGTAAAAACGGCTTCGAAATGTTTCCGATAACTTTCCAATACAAAAATGTTTCCGAAATACGGAAATGTCTATTAGGAAAATTTTGCTTGCAGCATGGGTTTTGGTCTACTAATGAAGTCTTGAATAAACTAGTTCTCAATCGAGTGTAAGTAGGCAATCTTTATATAGCAGCCCAACATAGAGCTTCCTCATCTTCATTGCTTGATTGTAAATGACTTGTAAACACATTTTCCGGGTAAATGCTCTGAATGGTACCAAAACTTTGCACTCGATTACAAAATGGTACCATTACTTTAATTTGTATCTTTTTGGTACCAAAACATCGATTTTAGTTGCACCGGGAAGTCCCAAAAACACAATTAGGCCAAATTTGA
>CATIWK010126820.1:0-17060 GCA_949634005.1 Mallotus japonicus
TTTTTAGTCCAATCCAATCCATCAACTTGGGATAATATCTTATAAGTTATATTTAAAAATGGGTTCAAAAGAATGACTTCATTGGTCATTTATTTGCTATTCTTTTTCTATTTATAAGCTATTATTGACTTCAGTGCTTTTGGAATTAGACCAACTATTTAAGAAAGACAAAACAATTACATACTAAGAAAGTAATTTAGTATTATTTTTTTATTAGAGCATCTTGAAGTATAAAATTTAAATTTCATTATTAATTTATAAAATTAATTTATGTTTAATTGAAAAATTATTTCTAATATACATAACCAGTATTAAATCATTTGATTTTTTTTTTTGTTAATATGTGTGTGTATATATATACATACAAGTGCTTCGTAATAATTGATTAAATCATTAATCATGCTGCCATTCTTTTGGGTTGACAAAAGGATTGTGCTTCGTAGCGTGTGAATCATGAGAAAAGATGGAAACGAGCTGACTAATGCAAAAATTATATGCTAAGTAAAAGAATTGCAAGTGGTGGGCACTTCCCTTTGTAAAAAAAATACTGCTTCCTCTTGTAGCTTAATTATTTTTTTTTTTTCTAGATTCTAATATATGGTTTTAGAAATCAATTAAAGTAAAAAAAAATTAACAATGCAACTTGATATCATTAATTGCAATAATTCTGTCAACATTAAAAATCACAAACTTCGTATTGAAACTTTGTTCGTTGCTTTTGCAATTCACAACATCAAAACGGATGTTTATTCATTTTTTTTTCCTTAAATTTTAAGACTTCGACTAAAATTTAAATTTTAAATTTTAAGCCAATAAATTATTCATTTTAGAAAAATATTGTCGTTTTTGAATTATCCAATTCATAATTCCATCCATTCAATAAAAACTATAAATTAAATCGGAAAATAATTATTCATATAAAATTACTTCATAAGAATAATGATTGTATAAATAAATATCATTATTGGATACCACTTCCATGTTCAAAGATATAGAGGCATTAATTTCTTACAAAATGTCGAACTAAAAATTCTAAATTAGACCCTCCATGTTTTTATATTGTTTTATTGTTTTATTTTTTTATTTTTAGCTTAAACCAAAGTCCAAAGGAATTTATTAAGGGGAAGTTAGGCCATTTCATTCATCACTCTTTGACTCCAAGCTGCATGAATAGATCACGATCTGGATCTATACTGCTCTGGGTGATAGAATGAAGAGTCGGAGACCAAGAGTTGAAAAGGTTGACTTGGGTGCACCCGGTTACAGTGGATATAAATTTTAATTATGTAGTACAAAGTAAGTGAGAATTAGTTAAACCAAGAAATTTAGTAGCTACGTGTCCATTAACAACAAACAGACACAAGTCATGTTACGATCTTTGAAATAAGGTGGACCCAGAAGACACCTTGGGGGTCTGGGATCCAAGGTTGTAGGTCCCACGATCAAAGCTGCTCCGGCATGACAAGTTTGTTTCAGGCTTTGTTGCTTTACTGCTTCCCTGTGCAGTTAGCATGGCATCGCCGTCCGATCATGGGACCATCAATATTCTATGGGAAGAGATGCACTTAATTGTAGTACCCCCTACTACTGTTCCAGATGCATTTGAAATAGGAAAAATTACAAATTTGGTGTATGAACTTTTGTGGTTTTTCTATTTGAGTGTCTAAATTTTTTTTTTCTATTTGAGTGTCTGAACTTTGAAAAAACATATCAATCAGGTATATCTGACCTATATTTAGCTGACTATGTGCTTAGTCAGCTCAAATGGAGTACATTTTTTTCCAGCTATCTTTATCCTTTTTTAAGTGGATAATAGTGGGGGATGAGCTGAAAAAAATGGCATGTGGGCTGGAAAAAAGTGAATCCCGTTTGAGCTAACTAAGCACACAGTCAGTTTAAAATAGGTCAAATACATCTGATTGATATGTTTTTTTAAAGTTCAGACACTAAAATAGGGATGAGTTGAAAAATTGGCATGTGAGCTGGAAAAAAATGGACCCCGTTTGAGCTGATTAAACACACAGTCAGCTTAAAATAGACCAGATATACCTGATTGATATGTTTTTTTAAAGTTCAGACACTCAAATAGAAAAACCACAAAAGTTCAGACACCAAATTTATAATTTTTCCATTTGAAATATTTATGAGGAACTAATATATTGCTATTTTACAATATATGCTTTATTTGCAAAATATTTTGTTAAAAAAAAGTTTTGAGTTAGAATTAATTTCTACCTTCACCAAACATTGATAAAATTTATCACTTTTTATAATTAATGCTTTGCAAGGAGAGGATTGATCTCGTTTGTAGCCTGTAGATCACAATCTATTCAGCTTCTAATGAATAAAAAAAAAAACTTATATATATATATATATATAGACACACACAACACATTAAAAGAAGTATATTTTGTTTCTTTAATAAATAATTAATCTGTTTATATATTTGTTAAATAATTAAATTATGCCAATTATTTTAAATTCAAAAAATTTTAAAAATGCAATATGCATGTGTGTGTCAGTCATTTGTTGATTAATGTATTTTTTTTTTTTTTACCAAAGGGAGTTGGGGAGGTTGAGGGGGAGAGAAGGATTGAACCTCCAACCTCCCTTGTTGATTAATGTATTTTGTACAGGTAAATTTTACTTTTTTTTTTTCGAACAAAGTACAGGTAAATTTTACTATTTCATTATGCAATAAACTTATACATACAATCGCATATAAAATTTTGACTAAAAAGAAAAGATGTTTAGTTACATTAATTAATATATATTATTAATATTAAAATATGTATAAGTTATATGAATATTTAAATTTAAAAAATTTAATGTTTAGTTATATTAATTAATATATATTATTAATATTAAAATATGTATAAGTTATATGAATATTTAAATTTAAAAAATTTAAAATATATTATGAAAAATATTTTATTGGTTCATGTTGTATTGGTTCACGTTTACACGGTACAACTTAATAATTTATAGCTAAAAAGAATCTTGTAAAGCTGAAATTAGAAATGTCAAGGGAAATGACCCACAACATAAAGAGAACCAATATAGAAGAGACACAAGCGATAAATGGAACATCCACCAAAAGTTGTCTTTCTACGGCTCTCCTTTGGGTCATGTTCTTGATTTGTCCCTGCCCTGCCCTGCCCTGCCCGATATGATGAGTTATCAGATTCAGATGATTATGAAATTTATGCATCTTCTTGTAATTCCGAGCCAAGTAGTAAGTGTTCACTAACTACATTATCAAAACGTAGAGTCAGGGAAAAAAAAATGGAATATGTTCTTTCTAAAGGAAATGATATCCAACTGCATTATCCCACTCAGTTTCATTTTTCAACTTGACTAAAATTTTTATACAATTAAATATTTATTTTACTGATAAGATTTTTTTTAATTTTAAATTTATTTTTTCCTATATTTATTATTCTTCTTACACCTTTAAATTTTTAGTTAGAATCTATTTTACTTATTCAATCAATAAATTAATAAAATATTTTAATTATAGGTGACTATCCCGTGATAATTTTTATTGTAATAAAAAATATTTGTGATAATATTTAGATTTGAGTAATAATTTTTGTTGTTATAAATTCAATGATTTTATGTAGTGTAGTAATATTTTTTCCATATTAATCCATAATTTACGATATTGAAAATAAGAATGTGGACAAACAAATAGTAAAATCACGGAATTTATATCCTAATGAGGGAGTATATAAATTTTGGTCAAAAAAAAAAAAAAATGAGGGAGTATATAAATGTAATATATATTTAATAGGTGAAAACATAAAGGCTTTTTTTCAGAATATATTAATGTATTTATATAAACGAAATTGAAGATATAAATTGAACTTGATTTGACAGGTAAATTTTACAAATAATTTTTCATTCTTCTTTTTTTTTGTCATTGGTAATTTTAAGAAAAAGGGGTAGGGATTGAGACTCGAATCCGAATCCTAGAGATGTCAGTGATAAGTTTTGGCCAACAGGCCAAGGGCGTGCCGGCATTTTTCATACTTAATGACTTACAAATGATATGCCATCAGGAATCTACAGTCAAGAGTTGAGATAATTAGCAGAAGATGCATTAGTATTGTTTTTTAATGTGTTCAGATAAAAAAAAATGTTAAACCAAGATTTGTGATTGGTGTGATACTAGTGTTTGTTGAAACTTTTGCTATGATTGGTCAAAGTCTTGGCAAGCATAATATTTATATTCTATTTGATTATAAGATAAATAATAATTTAACGTAAATTAGATTTGCTAAATTAATTTTTAAAGAGACAAGGATGATTGAATGCAGGTATTTATAATGAAGAGGAGCAACCCTTGAGATGCTGCAAAATTTATTACTTCATATGTGTGTAATATGCACACAAATCTACACATCGTCGGTGGCGGTGTTATAGCTTAGCATTCATTTCATATTTCGGAAAGAAATGAAATCAATGCTAGGGATTATTTTAGGTTTGCAAACACATATATAACAATATTCGCCTAAATCATTTAAGACAGATGATAAAATATTTTATTACCGAATTAATATATTTAATTTTAAGAATAAGGTTTGATCCTTCAAACCTCCTAAAGGTTACGGATCTAAGGTGGTTTTTATATATATATATATATATATAACAATGGTCACCTTCAATTGAGTTTATATTCTCGTGATGTATGATCATCCTTTCATACGTTGCAAAATCTCCTCAAGAAATCATTTGGAAGTAATGGGTTCATTGTCATAAGTACAATACATATATATCAATGAAAATTCAAAGATTCGATGAAAACAAAATTTTTATATCTTTTCAACAATTTTTTTTAAAATCATCCAAAAATATTTTTATATTTTATTTAGAATAAGTTATATCATAAAAATAATTTAATTAGTGAGATTGTGTGTATTTTAATTATATGATTAATATATTTTGAAAAAATTTTAATTATGTATTATATTTTATTAAAGATGTTACTTTTTGTTTTAAATCATAGACATCTAAAGTTCGTTCATTTTAATTTTCGACCTGAGTAGGACTAAGAGCAATAAAAATCTCATAGCAATTAATTTAACTCAATTGCATACACCGCTGTAAGTTTAAGATATTATTTAAATGAAAATAATTTTTACTATTAGTTGATTTTATAATTATTGATGATTGAAGATTTATTGATTATATTATAAAGAGAACACATTTGATGAAGACGCGGGCATATGTCTTCTCTGAATATTTTTACAATAAATACATTTGGTTAATTATATGGAAATGTGGTGCAGATGTATTATTCTCAAAATAATTTTCTAAAATAATTGAAGGGATAAAAGAAAAGCCTCAATGCCAATGCCTATCATTTACTTGAATTTTATGGTTTTATAGTTAATTTATTGTATGAATTTTCAAGTATTGATACTTATTGGAAGTCTATATTTACATGTGATAAATATAATTAAGGCCACTGATAAATCAGAAAAATTCCAATTAGGATTAAAGAACTTTGCATTTTTTTTTTTTTTAACAATGGACCAATTGATGGCCTTCCTAGACATAGTGAGAATTAATCTTTTGCTTTAAAAAGTGAGAAATCCATCTGGCATGGTATGCAAATGAAGCAAATGTGAAGTGGGCTGGCCAAAAGTCTTGGAGGAAAAGAACATTACTATCTTTCTAACTTTCTTTTATTAAAAATCAAGGTTACTTTCAAAGATTTGGGCCCCTTTCCATGTGCCTAATGTATGACGCATCTACTCTTTTTTTTTTTTTTTGATTTGGGGGAGGGGGCGCCACGTGGTTCGAATAATGACGATAAATACCATGTTCTTCTTTCTTCTTTGAACTCATATTCATAAACATTGGTAATAAAGATGTAGAATTTAAGTACATTCACTACTGCCAAATGCATGCAGACTTAATTATACCTCATATAGAGATACTTGTTAGTTGAAAATGAGGAGGTTTTGCATTAATGGAGAATTAGGAATTGCAGCAGTAGCATGGTAGCTAGTAGCTAGTGAAAGCCGAAAGAAACAAAAAAAAGAAGGGGGGGGGGGGGGGGGGGCGGGGGCGGCAAAATAGCATTGCCATGATGGTGGCAGTGACATTGATATATGGTAGTGTCGGTGTAGCTTTGTTTACATTGATTTGAATTGAATGTGAAATGCAAAAAGAAGACTTAAAAATATTGGGGTGAGAGAGGCTCGAACTCTCGACCTCAGGATCACTCAGAAGCTATGAGACCTACGCGCTAGCCAACTGCGCCACCACCCCTTTGCGACTATTATTCAGAACCTCTATGCATATCGACGTATAACACGGTCATG
Organism: Mallotus japonicus; assembly: GCA_949634005.1. Taxonomy (NCBI): domain Eukaryota; kingdom Viridiplantae; phylum Streptophyta; class Magnoliopsida; order Malpighiales; family Euphorbiaceae; genus Mallotus; species Mallotus japonicus. Next base: position 6,333 of record CATIWK010126820.1, read on the forward strand.
ACAGAATAAACTCATAAATTTTTATTTTGAACATTTGGATTCCATGTATATTACACTTGATGGCTAGATTTAAAATGTATAAATAATACATGAGAGCAGCAAATAATCTTCCAAAAATTTTTGCACAATAGTCACTCAAAGCTGTCTTTTAGTCTAAATTAATTAATCTTCACCTAATTCATGCATAATTGCATCATAATTAGAACTAAGACATACATATTGCCAATATACTCATGCCTGGAAAAATGTAGGCATATGAAAAGATTGAATTTTGATGATATGATGATTATGCAAGCAAATAACCCACAATCTTCCCAACGCTTTTCCTTCACCAGCTGAAAAGTTGTACATGACATGAATACGCGGTAGCCACCTTCTGCATGAGAGCTCCATCACCCGTCTCCTAAACTTGAGGATTTTGGCTGATACGAAAGTAGTGCTTTCTCATCGTTGTCATCAAAGTCCATGCTGTTCTCCTTTCCATACTCGAGTTCAATTTCACTTCTTTCCCCTGCATTATTTAGTTCTTTTGATTCTGAAATGTGTAGTTGCAAGTACTCTTCTATTGCACTGGACTTATCTGCTTCTAGCTGTTGCATTTCTGATTCTATTAAAGCACTCATTCTTGCGCGCTCCCGGTCTCTTGGGTACGTGCAATAGAGGAATGAATAGATGAAACAACACACTGCCATTGGAATGCCAATTGCTGTATAGAGTGCCTTGGCAAGGGATGCTGCATTTTCTCTATCTGTTTCAATTGTGACTGTGTCTGATGATGTTTTTGGTGTTTTATAACCATATACATGCTGAGCCAAAATCCCAACGATAGGAGGAGCAAATGAAGCCAGTACAGATTCAAATGATGCATCCAATGCATAAATGCTTGTTCGAGATTTCTCTGGAACTATCTCAGCAAATATTGGACTGCACATCAGAAAACACAAGAGACATGGTCATTGATTTCAAATGATACTAAAGAAAAATTTCAAGTAAACTCTGGACTGGCTTTCATCTCATCAAGTCAACAAGCAGCTCAAGATTCACACATCAGTTCATGATCAAGATTCACCATATTGCATGTTATTATCAGTATATATGCAGTGATTTGCTTGAATGCTTGTCAATTACTTTGTCATAGTAATTTCTATCACGCATACGTACTTGTTTGTTGCTGGTGCATTCCAGGATGTGCATAGACCCATGATGAACAAGACCAGACCATGCATGAATGCTGTGGATGGATCATCAGGCAATATCAGCAGCAGAACTGCAGCTAAAGGAATGGCTGAACCAGCGCTAATTTGTGACAGGAGTATTCTGCCAGAATTGGGGAAGGGTTTAGCAAGCATATCTCCCATAGCCCCTCCAAATAGAGAACCAAGGCAACCACCAATTGTAAAAAGAGTCATCAGGAATGCTGTTTTCTCATGGGAAAATCCAATAAGTTCTAACCACATAGCTGCAAATGATAAGGCTGACCAAGGGAATGATCCAGAGACACCTTGAGCTATAAGTATTTGGAAAGATGGTATTTTGATTACCATCTTTGCTTCTTTGATCAGTTCCTTCCATTCTGAAGCAAAAGGCTGACCATTTTGGTCCTTTGATCTGGTATCAGTGTCCAAAAAGCATGGATCATTGGCAAAGAGGCGAACCAAAATACCAACTATTACACTTATTATTGCAACCAAATGGAAAGCAACTCTCCAACCAGGTATCCCCATGAATGATGTTGATGCAATTAATACAGCACAAAGTCCTCCAAGAATAGAGCCAAGGTTTCCTGTTAGTTGCAGCCATCCAAATGCCATACCGCGATTGCTTTCATCAGTGGAATCGGCAACAAGGGACTGAACGGCAGGAATGACTATGGCAAGTCCAATCCCATTCAAACCCCTTGAAACTGCCACCTAATTAATCAAAGTAACAGGATTGTCAGGATACCTATCAAGGAGATATACAAGAACATGGTAACTTTTGTGCGCAATTATTTCAGTTCTTTCTTTCAGGATCATGTCACAATCTGTTAAGACTATATGTATTTGAACTTTTCAGGACTTCCTCATAAAAGATGTACACAGTTGAGACTAGCTGTTCTGAGTTCTATAACATAGATTATGCTGTAGGTATACCTCAAGAGGAGATTGTACCATTAGCAATTTGCACTAATTACTTCTAAACTCGAATGTAAAACTTCTTAGGGGCAACAATTCTGCATCTTCCATTCACATTACAATAACAGATTTGGACAGTTTGATACTTTATGGTATTTCACTGTTTTAGGCTGATATGGCAGTCTTTTATTATGAATAAAATTCTTCATTGATAGTGAAGCTTTCCACTGACCTAAAAAATAATTTGCACATGCTTACATTCTGCAAAGGGCAATAGTTCATATTTCCACTTATTTAGCAGAATAGCATTTACACCAAAAAAAGAAAGTTTCTATCTGTTATGCAGCCTGCTGAAGCAAATTCAACCAATATTTTGGAACTAGTCCTTTTATGAGCAAATGTTGAGTATTCACACTCAGTTCAAAACTAAGTAACATTTGATTACTTCTTATCTGACTAATAAAATCAACTTCGTTGCTTGTTTGCTTATTGATTAAATCTAAATAACACCAACACTTTCTAAATCTAAATCATAGCCATCTTCTGCTCAATATTTAAGTTGTATCTATGGAACTAAAAACCCATTAATTCATAATATTTTTGCTCAAGTTCTAATAACAAATTTCAGCACTAGAGTCCCATTTCACAACAGTTTAATTTGACCCAACATGAGGTGACTACATACCTGCCGATGTAACAGTGAAAATAACCCAAAGTAGTGAACTTTATAAGACATCACATTCCACAATATCCAGAAAATGGGTAAATTGATTTTTAAAATGAAAATGGGTAAAGTTTAGAAGAAACAATAAAGATGATAAATGCTTGAAACCAGCATTAAAAAAAAAAATAGAAAGGAGAGGGACCTGCAAGAAGGTTGAAGAAATGGCGACAAGGAAGGTGGCAGCAGCCCAAAGAAAGGCACCAAGAGCAATGACATGGACTCGATTATGATTCAAAGCAAGGTAAGCTGCTAATGGGTAACACAAAGACTGAACAATGGATCTAAAAAGTGTAAGTGAACCCAGTCCAGTTGGATCAGTATGTAGAGCAGCACCTACTTCTTTGTACACTCCTGGCAGCAATGATTCATCAGCCCTCTGCATAATTGCTGCCAGATTGACTAGCACTAATGTCACTGTCTCCTGTTTCATCATTAACAGTTGAAAGTGACTTAACAATCCTCTGTTTTTGAATCTAAACCAGATAGATCATATGTTTCTTTTGCTTTCTTGATAGAAACACAAAAGACAGAAGAGACGTTGACTTGGCTGTTTGGTTGCATTATAATCTCATCTAAATTTGGAATCATGAAGCATGAGCAGAATTTCTTTTTTTTTTTTTTTAAATAAATTACATACAACAATTCTTTCAGTAGCATAGAAGATTTATCATTTTATTATCGTTCTTTTGATATATCTAAGAGGTGTATTTAATTAAGACTTTTTAATACTTTGATAGATTTTAAAAGTTATGGAGTATTCAATCATAACTTTTTAAAGACTCTTTAAAAGTTAAGGTGCATTCAATAATGACTTTTATAAACTTACAAAAAGTCTATAAAAGTTAAGTGGTATTCAATTAAGACTTTTAAATAGTTAATAAAAGTAAAATCATATTCAAAAAGCCATGGATTTTTATAGACAATGGAATTTTATGGACTTTTAATGACTTTTTCTATGTATTTTAACTAACAAAAAGTCATTCACCTTATCTCAAGATTTTGAATGACTTTCAAATATTATGCTTTATCAATAAGAGATGAAAGTGTCGCAAGATAATCTACTTATTGCTATTTCATTTTATTTCCACTTTTTTTATATGTTTTTTATTTTTGTTTATCATGTTTTTATTATATATATATATATATATATATATATATTAGGTAAATATTTTTTTGGTGGATTATGAAAAAAATTTATTAGCTGAAAAAATTCTTTGATATGGTTTTTTATTTGAAATTAATAAAATAAATATCTTAATTATTTTAAAAAAAATTGAAGACATCCACTCTTAATAATTATTTAAAAAATTTTATTTTTATTATATGATAAAATTAATTTATTAGGTCAAAATATGTATATTAAAATCAATAAAAGTCATAAAAAGTCTTTTAAAATAAAGTATATAAAAGTCATTAACAAATTCATAAAGTCTTCCAAAGTAAAGTCTATAAAAGTCATTAAAAAGTCTATAAACTCTACAAAAGTCATTTATTTAAAAAAATCTATAAATGTCTTTAAAAATCGAAATTGGATACACTATATTTAATTCAATTTGTCTGCAAATTGATATAAATTAATTTGATAACCAAATCCATCAACTTGGCAATATTAAATTCCACTCTACATATTATAAAATTTGTCTAAAATGAATATTATACCCACATCCATATGGAGTTGTAAATAACGCTGTTTGAACCCTTGAGCCTTTGGCATGATGGCTAAGGCTTAGGGGTGTGGGGTTGGAGGTTGAGGGTTCAATCCCCACTTTTCCCTCAACTTCTCCTCCTCACTAAATTCTAGGGACAATGTTCCTCAGGTGTTTAAATATTGAGCTAGCCGTCTTGAACTGACAGTCACGGGATCCAGCCACGGAGTTGGCTCCATTTAGAGGTTGAAGGATTTAATCCCCACACCTCCATTCTTAAAAAAAAAGAATAACGCTGTTTGAAAAAATAAAATAAAGAAAAAGAGAACTAACTTCGAGATAACATCATAGCATCATCAACAATGGAATAAATACTGAACTCATTGTTAAGACAACAAACACTTGAGAGCATTTTACTTTGGGAAGATTAAGTTTTGAGTTTTAAGTTCTTCGAAATTAGCGTGGTGAGATTCATTCTGTGGCAGCTCTGGTCACCATTTAAAAACCGTCACTTTCAGTTCTAAATTTGGCAACTTAAGAATTTCACAAATTTTCATAAAATTTCAATTTTGTGAAATTCATTATCAATTTTAAATGATGTGTGTTTGGTTGCAATTCCAAATTTTTAAATTTGTTGAATTATTATAACTATAAGTCTATATCAAATTCTAATAAAATGGTTCGAATTTCCAAATAAATTCCATAATTTTTAAGTCTATATTTCTAAATGACCAAAATGCCTCCTTATTATTTTTATTTTGAATACCTTTTTATTTGAAAGGATATTTTTTGACCAAAATTAAAAATTAACTTGAATTCTAAACTTATACCAAACACAATATAATAAAATAAGGAATTCATTTGAAATAAATTCCACAAACTATTAATTTGAACCAAATACACTTTAATCATAAAAATTCATTTAGAAGTAACTTTTATTTGAAATTTATTTGGAAATAAAATGAATTCCGTGATGAAATTGAACCAAACATAATGTTAGAGTTCAACCATAGACACAATTGAATGGAACCGGTTTGACCCCGATTTCAAGCCAGTTCGAAACCGGCTAGTTCTGGGACTTTTTTTAATTATTTTTTATAAAATTAAATAATTAACTTTTAAATTAAAAAATAATAATATTTATATTATAAAATTAAATTAAATTACTTTACAAAGTAAATAAATTATTTTGAAATTGAAATAAAAATTAAAAAATTAAATTAATAATTAATTTTAATAATGTTTGAATTAAAAATGAATTATAAAAAATAAAAATTGTAATTCACTTTAAATAAAAAATTCAATGAGTTTGAATTAAAAATAAAATTAAAGCAAATATATTAAATTAGTTTACCGTTTATATGGGTTGAAACTAAAAAAATTAAAGAGTCTGAATTAATAAATTAAATTAAAAAGATAAAATGAAAAAAATTAAAGAGTTTGAACTTAATTTTCTTACCTAAAATTAAGTTGCCTACGTATTCTTTTGGGGTTTAAAGGAATTAAAGTCTACGTAGGTCTCTTATTTTTTTAAAAAAAAAAATTATTTACCCCTTCACCTTTTAAGTTTAGTCACTGCCTACACCGAAAGTTGAAGTTTCTCCTTCGATTGCGATGAAGTCGAATAAATGTTCATTCTTTTCTCTTTCAATTTCTTGTTTCCATAATGTCAGTTTAGTTCAATTATCAATGCATTTTTATGCCTCCAACGATTCGGGAGCCTTTGAAAATCGAATTTCACCCAAAATACTTCTTCCTGCACTAAATGTTTGTTCAACTACAACCGTTGAGACCATACTTGAAAATTTTTTTTAGCAATTTGTGCAAAAGACTGGAAATATAATTTGGTGTCAACTCCACCATGAGAGAGGAGAAAAATTGTTACATGCTTTGTTATCATCAAACTCAAAAGTAGTTGTCAGATACATGTAGTTTTTATCCTAGATGTAAAATAGATGGTTTAAATGATTATTTAAGTATATATTATGCATGTTTAGGTCTTATAAATGATAATGAAATTGATATTGATTTAATAATTAATAATATTAGAAGGATAGTATTAGAATTATTTAATAAATATAAAGATTATATTAATATAATTTCTACTTCTTGTTCTAAGCTTTTTATGTTTAATTACCTTAATATATTATTTATTTTTTGAATGTCCAATATATATTAAGTATTAAATATATACTTAAATTTTTTATATTATAAAAAGAAAAAAATGAAAAATAAAAAATAAAAATAATCATTATTGTTAACTAGTTATCAATTAGAAAATGCAGATTCTTGCTTAAAAGCTAACAATTGTTATTACATTTTCCTTAATTTTGAAGGACTTATGAGATTAAGTTCATTTTCATTTTCTTAAAAGAAAATAAGTGAGTGTCCCTCACGAGTAGTATAAGTGATAAAAGGTGTAGACATTTAATTGAAGGGAATAGGGTTCGAACTTCTCGCCCCCCTCTTTCCCCCTTATGATGTTGAAAATTAACCGTTCATACTATTCATCAATAATACTTTAGTTTTGTTACTTGACTTGTTAAGATGAAAGGCTACTGGATACAAAATTTCATGTCTTGAAATAAAAGAACAAAAAAATAATACATAAATATTAAATTTAAATTAATTTAATAAGTGATTAGGGTACGATCTCTATTATACGATTTCCACAATTTTTTTAATTATATAAAATCTATATACTGGATTAGAGACATGATACGTTCTTATACAATTTTTACAATTTTAAAAATTAGGTCTCTTAATTCTTTTTCAAAAAATGCGTAATTCAATTTGAAGCTTGATCTTGAGAACATAATAAAAACTTCATTAGACTTGGTGAAAAAGATGGATTGAATCCACAAGAAGCAATGAACACACAGTTAAAAGATTTGCTTTTGAAGATTTAAACACCTTTGATTTAAAGATGTCAAAGTAGCTTTGGTGCTTGAAGAGAAACCTATAAAGTTTTGCTTTATTCTTTAATTGTAGAATTTCAGTGGCTTGAGACTTAATTGTTTGATATATAGACTGTAAATGAGTCTAGTTACTTGTGAGTTACTCAGAACTCAGCTCAATAAAAATTTGTTTAAACTCTTATATTGAAAATTATTTAATAAACGAGTTGAACTCAAACTATGCAAAATTTGGCTCATCAAATTCACGAACAAGTTTGAACAAAAACTTGCGAATTAACTCGTAATTTTAATATATTAATAATTTATTACAAGATATATAATATAAAAATTTTATTCATAATAAATATAAAAAATATTTTAAATTATAGATTATTAGAATAAAGTCTTACTTTTATTGAATATATTATAATTTATTTTAAATTTTTTGATGAGTAATTTTAATTTATAGATTATATTTTTTAAAATTGCTTTAAGCTCATTTATATTTGTGAATAGTTCAGAGACTCCAAGTGACTAGGAATGAGCATTGGGCAGGTTCAGGCGGGTCAGGTTTCTATTTTTTTTTTTCAAAACTTTAAAATCAAATCGAACCAAACTGAAATTTATAGGGTGAGTGGAGGTCGATTTTTGGGTAACCGAATACATAATAAAAAACCAAAAGAAACAAAGAATAAAGAATTCTTTAGTAACCTGATAGAAATGTTGTGCGTTTCTCCACTTAAGAGCCTAATTTCGAGTCCTAGAAATGCCATTTCTTAGTATTTTAACAAGTTTTTTTAAATATATATAAAAAAAGTTGCAGGTTGTGGGAATGTTGCGCGTTTCTCCACTTAGAAGCTTAAGTTTAAGTCCTAGGAATGCCATTTCATATAACAAGTTTTTTCTTCCAAATATATATAGAAAATGAGATATTGATAGATATGTGATATTTCTCTCTCTCTCTCTCTCTCTCTCTCTCTCTCTCTCTCTCGTTTCTTCTTCCCTTTGCCTTCTTTTCTTTTACTTCTTATGCATTAACTGCTCTTCATCATTCATTAATGGCATCCCCTTCTACTAATTCTCCACCTGTTCTAGACACAGGCCAAATATCCCCTCATGCTTCAGACCAAAGCCCTGTCCCAAAGTATGATTCTCCTTCTAATGTTCCCACCTTGGAACTAAATTCCTCATTGGCACCGGTGCCAGATTCTCTGCAAAATAGGCTAGCATGCAAGATTCTGACTTCGCGAGTCTATACAGTGAACAGTCGTCTCAACATTCTCACGCAGATCTGGCCTTTTGTTTCACACCTACAAGTCCAGGAGGTTGGTTCAAAAAATGTTTTCTTGTTGCTTTTTAAGAAATCTGAAGAAAAGGAGAGAGTCAAAAATGGAGTCCCGTGGTCTGTTCATAGATCGCTCATGGTTATTGTAGATTGGGATCCTTCATTGTCTCTTGATGATCTTGATTTTACTACCGAATGTTTTTGGGTTCAAATACTTGGTCTGCCTCTCAATCAGATTACTAAGGATAATGCATCCAAAATTGCTCATGCTATGTTTGTTGATTTCCTGTCAATTGATGATCAACTCTACTCTTATGATAATGTTGTTTCTCATGTTATGCGGATTCGGGTCCGAGTTGATCTGAAAAAAGCCCTTCCCAAAGGTTTTATGAATAAAACCAATGGGATGAGCAAATGGATAGCGATACAGTATGAACGCCTTCCTGGGCTGTGTATCCTTTGTGGTCTGTTTACTCATTTCACTAAAAACTGTCCTACTTACATAACTGATGAAGAGATCGCAGATTGTTTTAAAAGTAACAAAGCTTATGGGTCATCGATTCGTGCTTCTCCCATGAAACGTGCTGTGTTCCATCCTCTTCTGCAGAAAGATGACAGTTTCATTCCTACTCAGTTATCTAGCTTCATCGAGAAGCTTTCTCTCAATCCAGAAGCTCAAGCGCGTCCGTCTCACGCTACAGACTTGGTGCTTCATTTGGAAGATAACCTGACAAATCGTGTGCAACAAGAAGTTGCAGGAAATGATAACTTTGCTCAGTCTGAACGGCGCTTGCAGAAGCATCTTGAAAATCCCGTCCTGCTTTGTCATTTCAATGACATAGAAGTTCTCTCTACAAAGAGAAAAGAAATGGTTTCTTCTCTTGTTGAAGCCCAAGACCTAAGTGGATTCTCTGGCCCAAAGAACAAGCTTTCCAAGTCTGACTTAAGCCCAAGTGGTACATCCTTAACAATCAGCCCATCTACCTTATCTTCTCATGAAGAAAATTCAGCAAAGCTTATCTCTGCTAACCAACCTGTATCAACTGATACTTCCTTTGTAGAAACTTTTAAAAGTGCCATGCTCACCATGGAAGCTCTTTTTGGCACTTCGGTTGTTCCTACAAACAAGACAATCACTACTAGGAAAATAAGGAAATTTCGAATGAAGGATATGGCTAGAGCATCTTCTGCTCGGATGACTACTTCAGCTCAAGCTCCTTCTGCCAGCTCAGAGTAATAGCTGGTTTATTTTGTCTTTTTGCTGTTAATGTCATTTGATAGTCAAATGATATACTTCTACATCTATGTCTATGTTAGTAGAAGTATAAATTGTGATTATCTTCTCTTGATGTGGTTGTTGGCTATCCTGCTTGATAGTCTTCTGTAAAGGGTTCCCCCTTATGCCTTTAGGCTTCGTTCAATGAATTTTAATCGTTCGAAAAAAAAAACTTTTCTTTGACTCCCTGACCAGAACCAAAAACAAAATATTAGGAAAATTGGGTTCTGCTTCCTGATGTTATTACAAACCTTAAACAAAGAAATGTAAGCATTTGTGCTCTTGTATACAATATCTTAATTAAAAAATGGGAAAACCATCAATTCTATCCTAAACTTTGAGACATCGAGCAGAAAACAAAGGCCAAATTCTCAACACTTAACACAAGAACAAAAAAAAAAAAAAACAAGAACAATAAGAATGCCAGTGATAAAAAAAAAAAAAAAGAGTTCATACCAAATCTAGCACAAACAAATCCCTAAAAATTCCTCTTTTCATGAAAAAAAAAATTGAGCTTTTTCCATCATTTCCTTTCTTCCCACATAACAAAAATCCCATAAAAAAAATTCTAATACAACAGAAAAAGAAAAAAAAAACCCAGGAACATGTTGTTTAAAAGCTCAAAACATAATCAAACGTTCCAAAAAAAAAAAAAAAGGCTAATTGATCTTACCTCAAACAAAATCACATTGAATACTCCAAAAAAATTTCAAAATCAAAAACATTCTTTGATGGTAGGCATAAATTTGAAGCTTCTAATATAATATAAGAAAAATCGAAGAAAAA
>CATIWK010126868.1:0-11758 GCA_949634005.1 Mallotus japonicus
TTCTAAAAAAAAAAAAATCCAAAGATACACAATTAAACATACATAAAGCATGCATTTGATATGCAAATAACATAGATGATAATTTAAATACATGAATATTGATCTACTTAATTGTATTTAAATAAACAGACTATGTCAAAAAATTAAAAATAGCACATAAATATTCATATGATTAAGTATAATCAATAATACACAAACATAAACATGTTTCGTTACATTCAAATGAACACACTATGCTAATTTTACTTGTTATAGTCAATCCATTATATTTTAATTATAATTTCTTTAACCTGATTAAAACATAAACCTTAAATTCCTAACATAACAAATAGTATATACCTATCGCCAACATCATTTTCTAAAATAAATATGAAATATTCAAAATTAAAGTACATGTTCGATGTATAACAATAACATTGCACATACATATAAAGCAAAAATAAATATTCATTTAATTGTCATTATATAAAATAAAAATAATACTATATAAAATATTAATTTAATTTCTCATATTGAATTAGTTTCATTTAAAAAAAAAGTTACTTTTTTTAGTCAATCAATTGCATCCCATTTGTACTTTATCTATTTTAAATACACTATATACTCTAAATTTCAAATTTGGTCAACCATTACTCTAAAACTATTTTGTGATGCAGCATTTTTTATCATTTTCTCATATCATCTAGAAGCACCATTTTTATTATTATGTTTTTTCACTTAATTTTACCACATTTTCTGTAAACATTCACAATTGAATGCTCTTACGTGCTTTTCTTGTTATGATGTTGTGCCAGCATTTCCTACATGTCCATTATTTGTGTGAATGAGCGGAGGCAACACACATATCTGTGTTAACCTCTGTTTTGCAGGTGTTTATTAGATCTAGGACTAGATTTACTTTTACACACTTTTCCTTTTCATATATTTACCTGGAAAGCCATGTAATAATTGTAAATAATTCATATTTTCTTTATTTCTACTTTGCTTTACTATGGATGTCCATGCATAAATTGTCATATCGAAACTAGGGTGATGTGAGCTTATAATGGGTCTTACCTGATGAGAAACAGCCAAGTAGAAACTACTTCCTGAACTTAGAATCTTTGACAAGGAATAATTTTCGTTCAAGTCTCGAAATTGTTCCCTACATTCACAAGCGATTGAGTGGCGACTCCAAACATAAAAGTCATCACTTCCTCTCTCGAGGAAAATCAAAATGTCCCGAATCAGAATAGTCCCTACGAAAAAAATAAGTAAATAGAAACTCATTCCCCAACAAACATCTCGTCGCTCAGAATGCTTTGTACGAATGCCTTTAAATCATATGCTAAAAAAAGGATAAGATGCAAATTGAATCCTCAACTTTACCCTAAACTTTACATTTGACCTTTATTTTTTTTGTCCCATTTGAATCTTTTTCTTTTAAAATTAGATTATATTGAACCATTCTTTAAAGAATTGTTGCAGTTAAGTTCTAAAAATCGAAAGAAAGTTTAACTTTAATGTTAATTAATAAAAGTTAGTTCTCAAATCATAATGAGAATTGATGAAGTTACTTTCAAGATATATATTTATGAAGTTTTTAAATTTTTTTAGTTTATAGAAACATATTTTTAATTTTTAGAGATTAAAAAAAGTTAAAAATATTTTCTATAGAACCAAAGATTTTTGAAAAATTTCTCTAAAAAAAAAGATTTTGAAAAATTTAAAATTTTTACAATCAAGTGACATACATGTAAAAAAAGAATTAAAATTTTTTTATTCATTTAATAATATTTAAAAATTTTTAAAATTACTATTATTCAATATAACCAATCTCCACCACCACAAAAATTGCTATCTTTCACCATAAAAAATCACTAGATTTCTCATTTATTTTCTTAAAATCTTTGTAAAACCATTGTTTGTTTCTTCCTCATTGCCACTATAGTAATGGACAAATGGTCTAATTAGCCCTTCGACTTGTATAAGTGAGCCATATAGGCCGAATTTGAACTTTTTCCCTAAATAGGCTCAAAACTTATATTTTTCAGCTTAATAAACCCAAATTTCTTGGCTCCAAAATGCATGCCATTTCACGATTCTAAAAAGGAACATAAAGAAGGTTTTCCATTATTTTAATTAATGTTTAGCCTATAAAATGAAATTGCCACATCAATTGGTCAATTCCTATAGCTTTTATGCGAATGAAAGCAACATTTCAAGGAGTTGGTGATAGCTAGGTGGGATAATGTAGTTGGTAATTTAATATAATAGCTCGTGAGAAATTAGAAATTGAACAAAATAAAAAAAATAGTTTTTTTCATTAGTTGATGAATTCCTTTAATGGCAACCGATGGAATATGCATGATTAAGAGATACCTATTAAAGAATAGTTGAGTTCCTTCATGTGCAAATAGGTAAGTAATTAGTAATTTTGTGTGTGATTGTTATAGAAAATTGATTTTTCATGCAGTTAATTATTTGCATTAATATCATGTTTGTTCATGACCATTTTTAGGATGGATGGTGATGTGCCTATAATTTTCAAGATATATTATGGGTGTAAATTCATTAGGGATATGAAGCAGAGCTACGTTGATGGGGAAGTTATGAAATGGAAGGTTTATGATATAGATAAATTGGGGTATTTTAGGATTAAAAAAATTAGAAGTACAGAGTATTTTCAACAACCAAAAATATATCGGTTACCTAGTGGTATAAAATTCATGTATAATGATGACTTAATAATTGATATCCTAGGTGTAGCAAAGGTGTTTGATGTAGTCCATGTGGAGTCAAATCTAGAACATCTTATGGATATGCCTCAAATTAGTGTGGTATCGTAGTTGGTAATGGAAGAGGTCTTTATTAGTGATGATAAAATGGAAGATGTAAATGCTGGCTACTTGGTAGATGTTGATGTTCAAGTTGCTAGTAGAGACATTTATGACTTAATTGTATGTGACACTATTAATGAAGGGCAAGCTGAGTTATTTAATATAGAGCTAAGAGAGAGTAAAGTATTTTAATGGTGATTGTGATAATGATGGATTAATGGCAGGTTTTGATAATAGAAGAGATTTATTTACAGGGTCTGAGTACATTAATATTTAGATAGTCCATGAAGGCTCTACTTAATTAAAGTTACAATGGGAAAGCATAACATAACTATAGATAAAGAAGATCAAACTGAAGGAAAAAGCTGAAGAAAAAGCTTCAAAACTAGCTAAAGAACAACCAACAAAACAAGTATTTTCAGAACTAGTTGAAGAACAAGTTGAAAAAGAATAAGATGAAGAACCTGTTGAAGTACAAAATCATGTTCAACTTAAAATAGTGATGTTGCGGTAAATAGAGAATAAGAAGAAAATCAAGATGTTGAGGAGGAAAAATCTAATGAAGATTACTTATAGCTTAATAATGAAAGTGAATCAAATGCTAATGATGAAGAATTGGCTGCAGCGAGGGCTAATTTAAGAAATGAAGCCAAAAAGTTGAAGTTTATGAGAAATGAAGGTAGTTCTAGCAAAATTAATAAACTTGGAATTTAAAAAGTTGGAACTGATGAAAATGCAGGGGAATAAGTTGGAATTGAACTAGTAGGTTAGGAAAATGTAGGGGAAGAGGTTGGAACTAATCCTAAATATGTTAATAGTGATGAAGAACACATTTATAAAGAAGAATCAGCGGAAGAAAGATATGAAAATATCAGGAGGAAAAAATCTAAGAGGGTTGTATTGTATAATCCTGAAAGTAATGTGCCTATATTTATGGTTAATATGGTTTCTAAAAGTGTTATTGAGATGATAATTGCAAAATATATTATGGCTAGAGGGGTTGAAATCAAGTTTAAAAAAAAATAAAATTTCAGGGTAAGGTGCATACATAAAGAATTATATCCTTGGTTGCTATTTGCAAGCTTTAAAAAGAAAAGTGGTGATTTTATTATCAAAACATATAATCCAAACTATATATGTACCGAGATATAGAAGAATAAAAGGGCATCATATAACAATCTTGTTAGTTATTTTCATAACATCACTGAAGACTAGCATGGTATAATTACTATAAAGATGGTGGATTATGCTAAAAAGAACTTGAAGCTGCAAATGAGTGATATAATGGCTAAGAGAGTAAAAAGGAAATAACGATTGAGCTTTAAAAGGATTACAATGATGATTATAGAAGAATTTGAAACTATGTAGAGGAGCTAAAAATAGACAAATCTAGGAGTACTATTCAAGTAATTATGGAAGAGGGCACAAATAGGTTTAACAAAATGTACATATGCTTTGATGCTCTAAAGAAAGGATGGAGAGCAAGTTTCAAACCAATTATGGACTTGATGGTTGTTTCATTAAAAATATGTGTAAAGGATAACTGTTAACTATAGTTGGAAGAGATGCAAATTGTCAAAGATATCCAGTTGTTTGGACTATGGTCAGGTCTGAAACTAAGGCAAACTAGATATGGTTTTTAAAATATGTGAAAGTGGACCCTGGCTTAACTAATGACCACAATTTCATTATAATTAGTGACGTGCAAAAGGTAAGAATTGCATTGTGATTTCTAATTAAACAAACATATTATTGTTATGCTTATTCATTATTCATTTAACTTATTGACAGTGTTTGATAGAAGCTATGAAGCAAAAATTGCTTCTTGCTGAGCATCGATGGTATGAAATGCATATTTATATGATATGGCAAAAGAGATGGAGAGGCAATAAGTTCGGACAACAATTTTAGAGATGTGCTAAGAGCCCATATGAACAAATTAATTGGAAAAATTTAATGCAATTTCCACTAGTTCTATTGAGCACTTGCTAACCTATCCTCCCCATATATGGTATGGGTCATATTTCTCTTTCCATTCAAAATGTGACACTATTGATAATAATATGCATCAATCTTTTAATGGCCATTTGGTTAAGGTTAGGACAAAACATATACTTACAATGTTAGATTGGCTAAAAGTTAATGCTATTAATAGAATTGCAGGAAAAAAAAAAGAAATGGTTTTGTAATGCTAGTCTTAGTGCATGTGCTAGGTTAATTAAAAACATGGAAAGAGCAGCTATGTGTCATATAAACTGGAATAATGATAATGGGTGTGAAATTAGTGAAGGTATTTATAAGCACATAGTAAATTTGGAAAAAAAGAACTGCACATGTAGATCATGGCATCTTAGTGGAATCCCATGCCCTCATGGTATATGTACATTATACCATAGTAAAAAGGTTCTATAACAGTACATTAATCATTAGTATAGCAAGGAAAAATATATGGCAACATATCAATTTTGTATACAACCTATTAAGGGTAGAAGCATGTGGACTAAGATAAGCATGCCCCTTTGTTACCAACTTAAGTGCATAAAATTACGGTTAAATAAAAAATTTATAGGAGAAAAGATCGAGAAGAGCCTAAAATGAGTGGAAAACTTTCAAGAAGAGGTGTAATGATGACATATAGCCTATATAACAAAGCATGCCATAATAAAAATGTAAAATTGGAAAAGCATTTTAACACTTGTATTTAATGTAAGTATTATAATGTTCATTTGTTTTTATTCTGGTCAATTGGAAAAGCATTTTGACACTTGTATTGTTCACTGTAAAATTCAATGTGACCTAGAATATTTGGTGAGAAGTTTAATTGTAAAGTTTAATACGACATTTTACAAATCCAATATCAAGAGAGAATTAGAGGATTGTGACAACATACAATTATGACAAAGATGAAAAATCAAAGAAATCAAACATATGGCAGGTTCCAAGCTCGAGGCTTGACTTGGAGAGGGGCTCGATCTATCATTGTCACTAAACTAGCATAAAAAAGGGATATGCTTATATAAAAAAAATTAAAAAAAAAAGGAGATGAGGACAGTAGTTTTCAGAGTGCTTTTATACCACATGTTGCAAATATACTATCACATCAATCACTTGTTATGCAAGCTGCAAAACTAGCATCAGAAGTAGTAATCTCTTAAAATACTATAAAAAAGAACCAGGATCCCAAAGTTCCATCCTGAAAAAGACAAGTGCAAAGTTAAAACTGAAGCATGCTTGGAAGTAAATCAGTTTATAGTTTACACGCATGTATAAAACAAGTAAAAAAGGGTCTTTTATTTTTTTATTTTTTTTACTTTTTACCTATAATGATGCTCTCAGATTTATGTAATCTAGTTCATCATTTTATAATACCATATTACTAAAATTTGAGTACTAATGTCAACTGTTACTTGCATATTTTGGCCACTTTTTTCTTTTTGTCAATATTGGTCACAATATTGAAGCTTTTGTTTGTTATTTTTGTTAATAGCACAAAACATAACCAATATAGGTATTGGTGCTTTATTATACATTTCTTACTAGTTTATATGAATTATAGTTCCAAATGTTTTTCTATATCAATTTCACAATATCCAATTAATGTTCTTTTATATCAATTGTGATATCCAATTGACATTTTTTTCATTCCAAGTTGTAACTAAGCTCTAATTAATTGTTGTTACAAACCAATCTAAACCAATGTTCAAGAGTAAAAAAAAATGGAATTATGAATAACCTTGAGAACAATGTCATCAATAAAAACCACCATTAACATAGCTTTTTTTTCAATCTTCATTACAAAGCTGTAAATTCTACATTTGCCCCCAAAATACATCATTTTTCAAAATAACAACGCCTACTTAAAACAACCAATAAAAATAAATTCATAACAAGAATGACACAAGAAAACCCCATCCCCTTCTTGTATTTTCTACATAAATCTCTAGCAACTTTTATCTCATTCTTTAGCTATAAATGTTCTACCTCCATTTCACTGAACTCTTAATGCTTCCTTCCATCATAAACCACAGACTTCAAAGCTGCAATGTCAAACTCCAGCCTTATATTTTCTTCCTGTAATTCCTTAATCACCTTCGTGGCTTGAGGATCAAAGGGTTCATTATACCATTCAAAGTAATCATATCCTCTTTCTTCCCCTATATTTCTTCTTCTGTAAATTCAACTAACATTGTTATCTACCCATTTTTATGCATTCATTAAACTAAAATTAAAAATAAAATTACATATAACTTACCTCATAATTCACAATATATGAATAAAACCTTTTGCCAACATTTTTTTTTGTCTAAGCTATCCATCTTGTGCCTTTAAATCATAATCATAAAACTTTCTTAGCCCTTTATAGTCGAAATATGGACCACTGGCTATGAAAACATATGTTGTTAATGACTCATATAAAGAAGATGCCAATCTTTGAGAGGATGGCATGATTTTTATTTTGTTAATTATAGGGTTCCTCAATTTGGAAGAGAAATAATAGGTTCCTTTTTAGACTCACATCTCTCCTCTCTTTTTGATTTTTTCTTTTAACGAACCTATTTTTTAATCTTATGTACATTAATTATTAATTTCATTTGCTTATTGCGAAGCGTTAATGACACACATTTTGGAGCAAATGAATTTGGATTTATTAGGCCGAAAAATATAAGGTTTGGGCCTATTTAAGTAAAAAAGTTCATATTGGGTCTATTTGTGTAACACCCCTCCCCTTTAGCACCTCAACGGGAAATCTCATCCGATGGCGGCACCTTTAGAAAGGAGCGTTACCTAATGACTAACAACACAAATTCATAATAATCCATTATCATAATATCTCTTGAATTTTAGATGACATATTGAATTATAGATGATATACTTATTTAATATAACAACTAACTCCAAATAATTAAAAGATGACAAGTAGCATTTGATTTCATAACTTAACATATTTGTACATAATAAGGTATCCTATAACCTTTATAACAACATCCATATGATGAAATACAAGAGTACGGTTATACAGAAATGTAAACAAAATACTTAGCAATAAATAGCACCAATAACCCTCTCTAAGAACCTCGATCTAAGACTAGTTTTGCATCCCTAGACATACACCTCTCTAGCCTAGGGCTCACAAGCAAAAAGATTAACTACAGAACGGGGGGCTAAAATAACAAAATGGAGATGTGCCAATCTGCCTTAAATCCGTGTCAGGGTGGCCTGCATATCCTCAAAAGTCTCGTTGAAAACTTGGATCGTGGTGCACACACTATCTAAGTGCCCCTCTCTGATAACTGATATACGAACAGAGGCTCCTATAGGCTTAATAGCTACTCTAAAGGCTAACTCTGCATTCACATCATAACATATAACGTATCTTACAAGAGTCTCGATCAAGATCACCTTGTAAGTCATTATGGCCTACTGCACTACCATCATGAATGTCTCTAGCTATAAAAAATAAAATATACAACCTATGTTGGAAACATATGAAAGAAAAGTGAGTATAAGTAATTTTGTAAGGAAATTACCTAGTGAGTAACTAAGAAATAAGAATAGGTACAATAGATGTAAAGTGATTAAGCAAAATGAATCATAGATGCCAAAATAATAATTATAGAAAGAGCTACATAGAAATATGATTAGCAACATAAAAATAAACATAAAATTCATTAGCCCTTAATTAATATTTAATCATTGTGTATACACTCTTTTCATAATTTTAAGTGTGGTTTTCATTTAAATTTTCACATTATACATTAGTAGTTGTATCCATAAATAAATTTTTATACGTTAGAGAACATTAATTCTTGTCCTAATATATTTAAAGTTATGAATCCGACGGTATTATTATCATTAGCTTTTTCTCAGAGCACAAAATTTTATAGCTCTTTCTCATAACAAAATAAGTTATAACTCTTTCTCAGAGTAAAATAAAGTATAGCTCTTTCTCATAGCAAAACAAATAATAGAATCAGTATGCACACTTGTCAATCACATAAATTTGCCCCAAAAGCATATTGAATTTATGCATTGTCCCAAAGACAGTTTTTAAATATTTAGCCAATGCTAAATTTCAGCACATGATAAATCTCACACAGAAAAACAAATGTATTTTCACATATACTAAAAATAAGACTCGCCCTTACTTTTTGATAAACTCGGACATGACTGTGCTCTAGAATAATTTTAACTATAACGTCTAAGGCTTGAGTACATATACAATAAATTTTTTATTTCTCATTATTCCCATGTACTCACGATTTCAATAAAATTAGTATTTTAAGAATTCTCATATGATGTTCCGTTTGCATTGTTTGTCTGTAACTATTAATGTAATAAATTTAGTCTCAACTCAGAGACATAAGAAAATTCACAATGTATATTTTGAGTAATCTTTCTCCAATTTATTAGTTTCATATGACTAGAGAAATTTTCAATTGGTTTCATGCCAATTGGATATGTACAAAAAAAAGTTACATTAAAATTTGCTCATCCAAGTCAAGCTATTTATAAGGTTGCGCAATAAAAAGTATTACTTTAAAAGGACACTAACACAGTAGAATTAAATGTTTTCTATTTCTGTTGAAGTTGTAAAGGACACATCAAAGTTTCTATAAAATCAAACATCACCTTATTTGGAGTTATATAACTTAAGTTATGATCTTTGAAAGTTTACTATTTTAACTGGTCCCACTGACGCGCCTCCTCAGTACTAAGGCATCAGCCTAGTGTACTTAGGTGACTCGTTAGTGCTAAGGAGTTGCCTTAGTACACTAGGGCATCGTATAATCTTCATTAGGTCACCTCTGTGTCTTAGAAGGTTTGTTTTCATGTCTGATATACTATATCATGTTTTAAAGCTAAAATTTGACTCATTTTTAGTTTACAACTCAACATTTGTATCCCAAACTTAACAACATCAGCTTATATTTTATTTCTATTTATTTTCTTTTAAATTTCTATCACACAACTAAGCACAATTTAGATTTAAAATCAAGTATAATTTCATTTAAATTCACTTTTTAATTTCCTAGATTTCAAGATTATTTCAAGTTCAAGTTTTAGTCTGGAACAGTTTTAAATAGATTTTAGTAAGCAAACGAGTCCGCTATGGCACCGGCGGAGTAGTCAGGCACCGATTCACCATGATAAGGCTGCAGTAGACTCATTCAGGTGACGCCTAAGTGCCCTGTTAATGTGCCTGTTCGTTTAGGCGGTGCCTGATTGCCCTGCAAGTGTGTTAACAACAGCAACTGTAATACAACTTTTCTAAAATCACTTAAAAGCTCGACGCCTCTTCATACCATCTCTTATATTCATTTAGCTACACACTTATTATAAATAATAAGCTTGATTTATCAAATAGATTCCCACCAAAGAGTCATTTTTATCATTATCACCATTAAATGCAAATCATCAAGAATGTTCAAGTCATGCCAAGTAAAGTGTTCAGAATTTTGTCTCAATGGAATTGTAACAAGTTCCTAACTCTTTAATTCATATTAAAAATAAGAAACAAAAGTTTAAAGATAATAGTATCAAGCTTAGCCATTGACAACCTAGACATAAAGATTTTGTTAACAAGATGAATTTGATATTGAATAATGCCAAAAACTAAATCAATGATGAAAAGAATCAGCAGCTCCACTCAATATAAGCATGACCCAGAATTTGAGTAAAACAATTAATATAATTTTTGAATTTGAGCAAGGAAAAACCAAGGAAAATCTTAGAGATTTGAAAGGAGAATCTTGCAAAGAAACACTCACCTAAATTTAGTAATCTAACCCAATCCCGCACTAACCTCTTACTTGATTTCCTACAAAGATTAAAATAAAACTTTATGAAAATCTACCTCCAAACCAGAATCTGATGGCTTCCATCCAAATATTTAGAGAATTAAAATTGATTAATCTAACATGCAGATTGAAAAACCTACTCAAAATATATCTTTAACCCAACTACTCCTTAACTTCACTTGATTTGCAAATCACAACAGCTCCTATGGAAACAAAAACCAAACTCCATGAATTCTCTTCCAAAATGGTGATTAGTTGCTTGCTAATCAAAGGTTCTGGAGTTTACACACCTCAAAAAGATCAACATCCAGACTTTAAAGCTATCCAAAATGCGGCTCCAATTTTATTTTCTCTCTCTCTCATGCTTTACACTTTTTTTTATTCTGATCAATCACTCTTTCTCCTCTCCTTTGAGGTTCTACATTTTCAAATGTAAATAACTTTTTTTTATTATAGGAATCTAACTCTTACCAGATAACCTCTATGCTGTTTGACATATCACATTAAAATTTTCTCTTAAATCCTTTATTTCTTCCTTTTATTGATCTTAGGTCCTCACTTCTTCTATTTTAAATATAAATTAAACCCCTTGATTAATTATTTTAACCAATTTGAGACTTAATTTAATTAATTACTTATAACCAAAATCTCCAGCTTAAATGTTCGACGACAGGATGTTACAATTTGGCCCACTTATAGAAGTTAGAGGGCCTATTAGACTATTTTTTCCCTATAGTAACCATCTTCATCCTCTGTAACATTGGTGATACTGTTAGGGTTGAGCACGAGAAGGAGAAAATACCAAATCGAAACAAAAGACATTAAAATCGTACCGAATCGAATAATTTTAACCCTGAAATGAATTTTGTAACTAAGTTGGTACGATACTGGATATTTATAAAAAATGAATCGAGAACCATACCGAACCGTATCAAAATCATACCGAACCAAGAACCGAATATAGTACCGAATAATAATAATATATATAAGTATGAATAGATAGTAGTGAACTTAATTATATATTTTTCATTACATTATTAAGCAATATATATTAAGTAACATATGTATAATAATATATGATAAAAATTAATATATTTTGTGTTTAAATTATAATAAATAAATTACGAACAAAATATTTTT
>CATIWK010126873.1:0-13574 GCA_949634005.1 Mallotus japonicus
ATTCTTTTTTCTTTCCCTTCTTTTTTCCCCTCCCCTTTTTTCGTTTATTTTCTTCTTTTTTCCTTTTTCTCTTTTTAATTTATTTTTATTTTTCTATTATCCTCTTGTTTTTTTTCCTTTCTCTATCTTTTTATTAATGGAATATTAGCCAATATCATTGGCTTTATATCTGCATATTTTTTGAAATTGTACTAAAAGTTTAATTGCATAAAATTTTATACATTTTGTAATATTTAATTTTTTAAATAATATTTATTTATATTTTGTATTTTATATTTATATATAATCAATGAAAATGTAATACAAGATAAGATATATATTTTAATTTTAAATTTTTTATTTGATATTGGTGAATTTCAAATTCTTGACCTTTGAGTATGAGTCATTTCTCCTGCAAAAAGTTAAAGAAAGTATTAAATGAAGAAAGAGAAATTGGGGATGTTTTGGGATGATTCCAATAGTTAGAATTTGTGTCTTTGCTATAAATACATCCTCAAAACACATTGAAAAGGTTAAGGAAGTTTGGTGAAAAAAATTAATGTTTTTATTGCTTAGAACAAATTTATTGCTTAGAAAACTTTTTGATTCAAAATTTTCTTTGTAATTAATCTCTTTAAAAGAGTTAGACTGTGTGTTAGAGTTAGAATTCTACTTCATCTATTTCTTGGGTTAAGTAAGGGGAAGTGAAAATCAACTCTAGTGGTTTAATTTAAGTGTTATCCATTGAAAATACTTAGGTTTTTTTTTTTTTTTTTTTTTTTTTGTGGTTTGAGTTGATCCAAGAAAAACTCATTTGTGTAAAGATTTGAGTTAAGTCTCGAAAAACTCTTTTATAGTTTGAGTTGAGTCTTGTGTAATCAATCTTGAAAAAAATTGGAGTGACTGGTTTGAAAAGCCCAACCTAGGGTTAAATTAGGTGGGAAACGTAAAATTGTTGAGAATCCAAACCCCTAAAATCATACTTGTTCTTATATTTTCATTTCTATTTCAATATCCTTTCATTGTTTCTTGTTTTCATTAATTAACATTTATAGTTTTCCTTTAATTTTTAATTTTTTTTCTCTAAACCTCAATTAAACCTATTCACTTTCTAGGGCTCTAATAATATGAAAAGGCTACAAAAAAATTATAGGTGTGGGCTAGTATCAAAGTTCAGGTGAGATTTTAACTTTGTACGATGTTTAAAATCTCATTTCTTTCACATAATGGTGGTTGTTAAGGAACCTGTACTATAGATGGGGTTCAAAATAACTCCAGCAGAGGTGGTTGAGAAAGTGAGGCACTTCTACAATTACTCTTTACTTAATAGTTACAAAAGGACTCTCTTAACGCCTTTATATCACGTCGAGGTATTTTAATGTTAAAGAAAGACAATTTAGTAATGTTCATGAGTTTTGTTTAAAAGACTGAAGTGAGCTATTAACTAAAAGACAATTGTAACGCCCCTCTTGGGAGCACCCTTACCTGACCACCACATCTTGTAATGATGATATCGAGAGGAGTGTTACACAATCACTTAAGATTTTTAAGAAATTCCTTGATTATTGCACAATTTTATGCAATAATATTCATAATAGATAAAATAAAAGCAGAGCATTTACTATAAATAAAAGCCCTTTCAATCATTTTTTCAGATCTCATATTTGTTCTCTGCTCTTAAGCTTGAAGTTTGCTTAACAATTCTGCAATTGTCAGCTTTTTTAAATTACAAGATTCCTCTATGGCAGAAACCTTGGATTTAAATATGTCCGTTAAGCTTATATAGAATTTTCTCCACCACTTTATAATCTTCTAATGGCTTTCCGTACAGCCTAACTTGATTGACAATCTCCATAAGCTTGTTGGAATATTTCCTCACAAAGTCACCATCCTTCATTTTTAACATCTCAAATCGCCTTTTGGGATTTAAAAGCTTGACATCTTTTACCCTTTCACTCCCTTCAAACTTCTTCATTCAACTTATCCCATGCTTATTTGGTAGTGTCACAATCCATGATGGTTGTGAAGATCTCATTAGACAAAGCTGAATAAATGCAAGTGAGAGCCTTATCTTTCTTTGCCACTTCTTCTTCATGCTGCTTTATTTGAGCAATAGTTGGATTTACTCTTAGTGGGGCAGGTTCCCTTCCCGTCTCCACAACATCCATAAAATAAAGGCTCTCAAGTATGATTTCATTTTTACTACCCAGATTTGGTAGCTTTCTCTTGAGAAAATAGGAGCTATTGGGGCTGAGAAATTACTAGAGGCCATATCAAGGTGTTTAAGATCTCTTCTCTCAAACGCTCTTGGTGTTTTACTCCCTCACTTGTACAAATCACAGTCCCTTAGGAAGCATTACTCTGATACCACTGTTAATTGCTTTTACTCACTCTTGCTTTGCTTTTCTGTATAATGTTGGTTATGGCTAAATATGATTTTGGGATTTACTTAAGCTTGATGTGAAATTGAATAATTGGGGTGACATATTTTTCAGCTAAAATAAACAATTCAAGGTTACTTGGAAGACAAGTCTCTATTTCCACCTGTATGTTTACACTTTTATGAATAGTTCTTATATAAAATACATCTTTTATCCAACTTCCAATAAGCCTGGCATAGAATATCTTCCTCTAGCCAAAGCCTTAGCCTCTGGGGAGCATTATGCTATAGGAACCATCTTTCTTGGGAGTCCTTATTCTAATTTCAGAAAATGTGTAGCCAATGAGCCTTTCTCCAAATTAAATGGCAGTTTGTGGCTTTATCTCTTTGATGGTTACACTGAGCTTGTTGATAGGCAGCTTTTCTGTAAAATCACCTTCCCCAGACTTTTTATGATTGGGGGTAGCTATGCTTTCCATCTTAGCGCAGCTAACACTCGATTATCTTTTGATGTTTATCTTACATTTATTGCAGACAATTTGGTTTAGAGCCTACTCTTCCTCCTAAGTCCTTAGATTCTAGCATTCTTCCCTACTTCCATCCTGATCCTTGAGGAGTCTCAGAGGTAGAGGCTTCAAAGATGATGAACAGCTTTAAGCATCTTCATTTTCATGCCAGAATTTTTGATCTAAGCTTATCCTCGACTTTTGATTGGTGGCGGTAACATAATTATGTCAAACCGTATTCGTTCTCTCCAGAGGACCTTTTGGTAGGTAATTATCATTTACATTCACTTTTTTTACTTTCTATCTTTATAGAATGTAATTCTCTTGATGTAGCTGAGAAGGGCAAAGAAAAAGAAACAACTCAAAGGAAGAAGGGTGCCAAAACTGCAGGTAAAACAACTCAAGGGAAGAAGGTTACCAAAATTACAAATAAAGCTACTGCAAGATCTACAACATTGTCAGCCCATGCTTCCAAGAGAATGTAGATAACTCCTACTCCATTGAATAGAGAATCATCACTTGTTGATAATGATAAAGAACTTTTAGGTAATTATGTTTTGCTCTTTATATTTAGCAATTATGTGCTTTCATTAATTTCTCTTTGATTTTCAAAAGTAGAATCAGTTGAAACCATCTCTAGTACTAAGGTAATTGGAGTAGTAGGGGAAGAAAGCGAATCAGAAAATACTTTCACTTCTTCAGAGGATAATCATAATACCATTCCCCGCTTTCATGATCCAAAGTTTAGCAAGAATCATAATCTATCAAGATGTGTCACCTCTCCACCTATTGCTATTAAGGTAACTACTCCTTTTACTTTTCTTACTTTCTAAGAATCTGGTCAATCCAATTTTCTTTATTTCTCTTTTATAGGAAATAGATCCATGGTCTGCCATTCACTTAGTGATTCTAGAGGAACCATTGCATTGGGACCTGAGTTTTCTAGATTCCCCTTCCAATTCTCAAGGCAGCACCCCTAAATTTCTTGAACAATTTCAAATTGAAAAAGCAAAAGAGTCCTTGAAGTCAATTCTACAAATGGATATTAGCAATCTTTCAGAGCCCCAAAAGTCTAATTTTCTTTCGTCTCTTACTACCTTGGGGATAGGTAACAAGTCAGCTGTAGTTACAACTTTATGTGACCAAATTACTTGAACCTTCAATCTCCTAGATGAGTCAATTTCAACATTAAAAGAGACTTTTAAGCACCTCAATTTTTTTTTTCAAACAACAGAGAGAGAGCCTCAATGCTACACTGGCAAAAAAGAAGCAACTAATAAAAGCACAGTAAGAAAAGTTACCTATTATGGGTGAGATTGAGAAGTACAAAGAGATTATTGAGCAGCAAAAAAAGATCATAGCTTCTCTCGAGGTTCAGTGTGCCCATCTACTATAGAAAGGCAATGAGCTTAACTTAGAGTATACTACTGTCTCATCCAAGGTTTCTGAGCTTGGCAACTCTTTGATCCAACACTGGTTGGCATGATAAAGAATGCCAAGCTACAACCAATTGTCAGAAATGCCTTGATGCGTGGGAAGCAGCTAAGAAATTTGACTTTGATGCTATTTGATTTATGTTTGAATTGCAACCAAACTGTTTAGTGGATCGAGTATTGGTAATAGGATTTCACTTATTTTATACTGACCATTATTGCTTATTTCCAAACTTTCTTATCTTGCTAATTTAATTCACTAATCACATCAAAAGTGTAATGCAATTATTCACAAAAATTACAATTTAAGATAAAAAGACAACGGATAGTCTAATGTGAGTTAAGTGAGGGGTTTAAAAATTTACTTTTCAAATTCTTGTGTTTAAATGCACAAAGTTTCAAATTATTGTGTTTTAAGTGCACCAAAAATATTTTTAGAGGTAAATCTGCTCCTTCAATAAACATTAAGGGCAAATATGTGCTTTTCCCTTATTTCTGTAAGCATTTTAGATTCTATCGAGATATCATTTTGCTCATTTTTCTTAATTTTTTGCTTTATCTCTCTGTCTGTGTTGTGGTTCGATTGTTGTTGGGGGCTTTTCTTTGTTACTAATGCACTGTAGCGATTCAAGTTTTGATTCGTGTGTTATCTCTGAGATTTTTTTTTAAAAAAGAAAGAAGGCGATATGAGTAAAGTTGAAAATAAAGGAGGTTTTTCTAGTTAAGGGTGGAGTGAAAATGAGTAAGAAGAAGAGGGATGCTCTTCCTCCTTCTGATTGTGAGAAAAGTAGTTCTCCTTCTTCTCCTTCTGAAGGCGATATAAGTAAAGTTGTATGGTTGTTGTTGTTTGTTTTCTTTTTTCTTTTTTCTTGCAAGATTTATGTTCTTTGATTTACTTATTGATTGGTTTCATGTTATTAATGTAATTTTTTTTTTGTTTTTTTTAGGATTGGAATTATTTTATTAAACCCGAAGATCAGTTCAATAGCATAATTAGTAGTAATATGGGAGATAATATCATTAGGAATTTAAAGGATAATCTCTGTAGTGTTCAGTTACAGATGTTTAAGGAGACGTGTTTCAGTTATTTTCTGGATATACCAGAAAACCGATTTCAACCTTAGGTGGTTCACTCTTTGCTATTGAGGGAGCTTAGTCAGCCAGCTGCAAATGAACTGTGGTTTGGTATTAGTGGTCATAGGTTAAAGTTTAGATTGGATGAGTTTGCAGTTATTACTGGACTCAAATGTTCTGGTGGGTTAAATAAGCTGTCCTTTCCAATGCACGACAATACTTTAGTTAATACGTATTTTGAAGGTTCTTATGAAGTAAATAAACATCAAGTTGAGAAGGTGTTTCTGGAGCGCAGAGCTCAATCTGACAAAGATGCTGTGGAGATTGCTATTTTATATTTTGTGATGATGTTTTATTCTCGTCTCCCAAAGACAAGAAGGACAGCAAGGAGCATTTGGATATTATTGGCGGTGGGCAATATAATGATTACCCTTGGGGTGAAGAGGTTTTTTCTATTATTATTAATTCAATGAAAGGAAAATTACATAAGGCTGTGAAGGGTTCTAAATTTTATTATCGTTTGATTGGTCTTCCATGGGTTCTTCAAGTATGGTTTTATGAAGTTTGTAATAATGCTAATGGGCAATTGGCTTTTCGTAAAGGCTTTTTTATCCCTCGAATTTTGAATTGGCATACTCTTATTCTCCCAAATTTCAAGATGATGGAAACAGAAATTTTGAGTTTGTCTGATTCTGAGGTAATTATTCAAAGTTTTTTTTTCATGATATTTAGTTGTTCTTTGATTTGTTTGGTTTAATAATTTGTTTTTTTTCTTTTGATGTAGTTAAAGTTGGGGAATATTTCTCCTACTGCTAATGAAGTGCAAAGGTTGAATCTTAATGGCTTTTTTGTTGTAAGAAAAGATGATATAGTTTCTGAGAAGTCTTGGCTCAGCAAAGAGAAAGATATGGGGGAAAAAGATTTTGGTGTTATGAATGATCATATTTTATCCAAAAGTATTGATCAATTATCTTTACGATAGGATAAGTTGGAGAAAGAGATTTCTGCTCTTAAGTTTTTGTGTGAGCATAAGTTTCGTATTTTTGAGGAGAAATTAGATTTTATTATTTTAAATAAACCTGCTTCTATTGATTGTGAAGGTAATGGGAACAATATGGATGATCATGTTGCTGTTGTTGGCCCTTTTGATGATAAAACTGAATCTTCCACAGTTTTTACACTTCCCTCTCAAAAGAAACTCTTTCACTTCCAATGGACACACCTTAGAACAGAATAACTCTCTCGACCTTCCCTCCTCTTAGACAAAATTTTCATATTTCTCATTCGCTTCTTTAAGAGGAGAAAAAAAAACTATTACCATAAAAATATCCTTATACTAGGAAGGGGATCTGTTTGTTTGGCCTTCTATGGGGATTATTGCCAATATCCAAACCCAGATGAATCGTGGATGTCTTGTTGGCGAGAGTGGTTCAAAAATTAGGGCTGAATTCACTAGAAAAGGGTTTTAGCCACTTATGGTGCATCCAATATGGAATCACAATGGTTATACAGGGTTTGCAGTTATAGAGTTTTAGAATGATTGGCAGGGATTTAGTAATGCCCTTGAGTTTGAGAGACACTTCAAAGTTAATCATTGTGGCAAGAAGGATTATATGGTGCATTAGTGTAAAGGAGATAAATTATTTGGATGGATTGTAAAAGAAGATGATTATAATAGAAAAAATTATGTTGGTCATTATTTGAGAAAGATGGGGGATTTGGAAAGAGTTTCTATCAAAGAAGCTTAAGATAAAAGCAAACACTTAAAGCTTATGGAAAAACTGACTGAAAGCTTAAAAAGGAAGAATAAGGACCTTCAAGAGAAAGAGCTAAATTACATTCTATACTCTACAGCTTCGAATGAATATAAAAAAGGTAAAGCTTTAGGTTTGCATGTTCTCATGAATTTTTACTTATTTTGTTAATATATTTTACAAACTTTGCAATAGCTTATTTCTTCCTTTTTATCTTTGTGATTTTGTGTTGATTTTCATAGAGCATGAAAAGGTCATGTCTAAACTAGAAGCCAGAAAAAAGGAATCGGAATCTGAAATTTAGAATCCTAAAAAGAGGAAGTTTCTTTGCAAGCAAGACATGGTAAGGGCTGTTAAACTCTAAATTTGAATTTTTGCATGATTATTCAGCTTTGATATTAGCATTCATCAAAAAATTTACATTGGTTGTTGGTGGCCACTTAGTTTCTATTGGCTTGTGGACATCTGTTAAGGCCTATTATGTTTTCTTTCAGAATGAGAGGGCAATCTTGGAGCAGAAAAAGGCAGATGAAAATATGTTGAGGCTGGCACAACAACATCTGGTGCATTTTGCACTTATTTCCTTAATTCAAAACATGAAAAGAATGATGTACTACTGCTTGATGCTTTATTCATTCTATTTCTGTTTGTGATCAACCATAAATGGCAAAGACAAAAAGAGGAACTTCACAAAAAAAATTTGGAGCTAGAAAAGCAAATTGATGCGAAGCACAATTTGCAGTTAGAGATTGCAACAATGAATGATGACTTAGAAGTAATGGAGCTCTAGGAGAAATTGAAGAAAAAGCAAAAGGAACTAGAAGTAGCATCTCTTAATGGAGTTTTGAAGGAAAAAATTCAAGATGCACAGAATGAATTTGTAACCATAAGTATCTTTTTCACCAAAGTTTGTCTTATTTTCTTTTTTTAGGCAGTGTGGAATCCATCCGCTATAGGGGAGGGGGAGATGCCACTAAATGCCCATTAGGCTAAAGGCTCATTTGTTTGAACTAAAAACTATGTGCTATTATAATATCCTATGCTGTAAGTCTAATTTCTTCCTTCATAGTTTTTAAGGGTCGATAACAGGGACTCTATTAGTGTCAAAATGGAGGAGTTCTAGAATTTCAAGGAGAACAGGGTGGCATCCCTAAAGGGGGGAGCAAAATATTTACTACAGCAATGGAAAGATGCAAAATCAGAATCTCTTATACCAACATCTTCATCTTCCCCCACAAACTCTTCTGTAAAATTTGAGGCTAAACGAACCAAAGTGTGTATAAAGGTTATTGAAGCCAACGAAATTAGCTTGATAGTTGAAGAATTTAGTTTGTCTACCTAGATTACTTTGTGTTGTACTTTAGGTAAGATGGACAATTAGTCCGATCTAGTATGGATTATACATGGATGATAGTTGAAGTCGGTGGCTCTTTAAGGGTTCCCTCATCTGGGATCCTAGGGGAAGAGGATCAAGTTACCCCTTACGAACAGCTTGATGCACTATCTCCCTTCAACCTTTTAGTGAAATATGGATAAAGGAAGGAAAATCCATAGACCGATCCCATCGTCTCCACCTCAAGATCACCCCAAGGACGCCTTTGGCATCCAGGGGTCGCGGATCGACCATATCCTATTCAATAAGTGGAACGCATTAGCTGTTCGCTCTCAGGTTGGGGCAGTAAGTGTTAGAGAAGGGCAATCACTCATTCTTAAAACCATCATTCTTAATACTAAAGAGTGCACACAAAAAAGGGGTCTCCCTGTTGTTGGTTTTCCCGTAGCTGGATTCTCCGAAATGACAAGAATCCTTAGTTAGAATAGGATTTCAACACATAGTTTTAGTTTATGTGTGCAAGAAAAACCAAGCATTGTTTGCCATCACTAGTAAGTGTAGATATCAGCTTTAAGCATGGCTCTTATTTGTAAAATTATGTAGCATTGCTGCTATAAATACAACAGCTCCATTAATGAAAATGTAGGAGTTTAAGAGTTTTTTTTTTGTTGTCTAAATTTTCTATTTCTTGGCTCTCACCACCCCAACAGACATGGTGTTAGAGCTCGAATGATCTTTGAGGGGCCTGTGTTTATTAAATATCAGTTTTGAAAATGTTGTTCAAAAGATTTAAATGCTTCTTCTATGAAATGGTTACTCTGTTTTCGTGATTGTTGTCATTGTCATTTGGAAAAACCAACTTCAAACTTTCATGTCTTCAACAAGTTTGTGTTTGTTGAGTTCATGTTTTTGGATTTGAGTTTTTGAATCACTCTTTCAAGAGTGTTTGAAGAGGACTGTTGACAGAATTAAGACTTTGCCTAATAATTAGGCAAAATTATTTTGTGTATTTTTTTGTTGTAATATATAGCAGTATGGCTGTAGGATTGGTCTTACTTCAGTAGTTAAAAAGTAGAGATCATCCTTGTTTTAGGAATTAGCTACCTAATAAAGTATGGGACTGATGTAGTATATGTCAGTTTGATGTTGAACCAGATTATACTGTTGTAATCTTATTGCTATATAAAGCAACCTTTTGAAAACATACTTTTTTGTTTCATTTGTTTATGTTCTTCAGCTCTCACTTTAACAAATGGTATCAGAGCTTTACATGTTCTTAAAGGGACTATGAAGTGTGTGAGTTATAAGTGGTATGAGGCTGAGTTTGTTGAGTGTTGGTGAGGTATAAACACTTTCAAAGGATAGAGATGGCTTTTGGAAACACTTCTTCCTCTCCTGTTCCCATGTTTACAAGTGAGAATTATCAGATTTGGGTACTTAAGATAAAGTCATACCTAAGGTCTTTGGGCCTATGGGAAGCAGTAGTCATAGGCAGAGATCCTCCACCTCTTAGGGCAAATCCAACCATTGCAAATAAAGTAACATGAGGAAGAGCTGCTCACAAAAGACAAGGCACTTACTGTCCTTCACTATGCTCTACCAGTGTTCTTTATATTTTTAAATTTCTGTTGAAATTTGAATGTCCCTTTCATAAGTTTTCATGGTAAAATCAGTTTTGAAAAAATAGAGTTTAGAAAATTTATAATTTATTAATTTTAAATCATAGGGATTGTCCAATCATCAATTTTTTTTTACAAAATCCTCAATAGTAATCTCCTCACTATTGATTACCTTTTTTGATTATGAGGAATTAGAGTAAAAGTTTATTAATTCTGGAAACCACAAACGTTTTAGGTAGAGCATCTCCAAAATTTTGATTTTGTTCACAAGAGACATGACTGTCAGTAAAGTTTTTTACACTTTCTTCCTCCTTCATCTTCTCCATCATAAACTTTCTTTTCGAATTGTGGAGCTGCATCTGCCTAGTCCTCGTTTTCCTTAATATTCCTCCCTAGGGTAGTCCCCAAATATCCTTTGCTGTGGCACAACACATGATTTAATCGAAATATGGCCTCACTTATTGCAGAATGAATAAGAGTTTTTATTAAGAATAATAACCCGACCTGCACAATAAAGGCTGGAACAGAGCAATAACGTTGCTCAACTCAAGAGTTAAAAGAGAAAATAGAAGAGTTGAGAGGAAAAGAGAGAGAGGCATATATCAGAAAACCTTATGCATTTTTTACTAATTTCATTAACAAAAAAAAAAAACTGAAGTTTAAATACAACACAACTAATGATTACAAGATAGCAGTAGGAAAACTAAATGACATAAAGTAGCACATATCCAGAGGTGCTTTTACAGCAAATACAAGTAATTAACATGTAGCAATATTAAGGAAAAAGACTTTCAAAATGGTTGCTTGCATAATATTGTTTCATCATTTTATCTGATCTTCAAGCAAAATCTCACAAATCTTAACACTCCCCCTTTGAGATTTGACTTGGACATCCTAAGTTTAAGCTTCAGAAATTCCAGCCTTATTATCTGCTAGTTGCAATTTAGAAGAACAATGGAACAACTTCACTTCCAAATTTTTCTCAGCTTCCCTAATTGAATGGAACTTTACATTAATATACTTTGTCCTTCCATGTTGAACTGGATTTTTAGTTATGGCAATGGCTGATTTATTATTATAAGAGAGCTCAGTTGGTGAAGCTTGAATCATTCCCAGGTTTGCAAGCACTTTCCTCAACCAAATTACTCGATTTACTACTGCTGCAACTGAGATATATTCAGCTTCTGCAATGGACTAAGCAACAACCTCTTGCTTCTTAGCATTCTAGCAGATTGCACCGGTTCCAAGTGAGAAAACATAGCTAGGTGTACTTTTTATATCATCAACACACCTAGCCTAGTCACTATCAGTAAATCTCATTAAATTTACATCACTAGACCTCAAATACCTGACCTTTATCTGTTGTGCCCTTCACATACTTCAACACCCTTTTAGCTAGTCCCAAATGCACATGCCTTGGAGAACTCATGTACCTAGACATAAGGAGGAGATCAAGGGCGGAACTAGAATTAGTTATTAGGGGACAAAGTTACATTACACTAAAATAAAATAAAATTTTCATAGAAATAAAGGGCTACAATAAAAAAAGTATAAAAATATTTTTTTGAGGAGGGGGGGGGGGGGGGGGGGGCGCAATTCTATTATTTGGTAATTTATCTATAAACTTTAGAGGTAATTTTGTAATTTAAAAAAATTTTGCCCCCTTACCACTACATGTAGTTCCGCCCCTAGAGGAGATGGACCAAATGAAATGCTTAGATTTGAGATGAAACCAGTGGAACTTACAACACTTAAAAGGAGAAGATGAACTTACAGCCTCAACATGTTTACATCTGCTTTTTTCTGCTCGAAAATTGCCATCTCATTCTGAAAGAAAAAAGAATAGGCCTCAACAGATATCCATAAGAGAACAAAAATCAATTGACGCTCTTTTTACTAACAAATCATGTAAATTTTCTGATGAATGCTAATATAGAATTATGAAATATAAGGGCAACACATCAACTTCAAAAATCATGCAAAATTTAAATTTACCATTTCTTAGGGCTTCGGTAAAAAAGCTTCCTTTCGTTAGCACAGAGGTCACCAGCTCATTTACCTGTATTAAATAACTTACGGATCCAAATATGCTAATATCAACAACATGATTTATATCCAAAAAATATAAAGTTTAAATATTTACATATATATTATTCAAATATTAAAAAAATTGAGAAGCAAACAAGACAAATTTCTATAGTTTCATTAAAAAAAATAGAAATCTAAAATTCTTGCTCCTCCTCCTCCTCATCCTCGTCCTCCTCATTTTTTGGCTTGCTCTAGATCAAGAATAATTATGATTAGTTAACAGCCATATAAGATAAAGCAAAATAAAATAAAACAAAGATATTTTACCATGAAGAGCCTTCACCACGTTGGCACTGGCTGTTACGAGATCCCGGATCTCGCTCTCGTTTTCTTCCTAGAGCTCGAACAAAGCTCTAGTTTGCTAGGACAGAGTGTCTTGAGCTCCCTAAAGAGATGCACATTTCGCTTTTAGTTTTGTTATTCTTTCATTTAACCCAGACAAATAATTATTCTGGACACATACATATGTATGAAGACCTACAAGAATGATAACATTTAACTTCTTCATTATAGTCTTGCCGAAGTGATAACAACTATTGTTGGAAAGAAAGAAAGAGATATAAGAACTATTGTTGGAAAAAAGAAAGAGATAGGAGCTGTTGGAAAAAAGAAAGAGATATATAATGAGGAGTGAGGAGTGGTTGTAGCATTAAAATTTACACTCTAAAAAACATTGATGGATTGGATGGATTGGATGGAAAAGACTGAGAAAGCAAAGACATAAGGAAAAAGTATTCAGTAGTAATGGCTCTTCTTGGAAAGCAAAGAGACTATGGAAAGAGTACTCAGGTTGGCTACTTCCTTGGAAACTGGCGGTTGAAATTAAGAAAAATAAAAAAAATATATATATATATATGAACATATATTAATCAAATGGGTTGAACCAGCACAACCCAAAATCTACCATGCCCCAGCAGGTAGCCTCTCCTTCACAACGGTGATGGACGGTGCTCGAGGAGATCAAGATTTTTGTGATCTTAATTCTTAGTTATCCTCCCCAAGAATTGGCCAACATTCTAATTACACATTATTTTGAAGTTAAATAAATTAAAATATTTCTAAAATATATATACCCATGAGCTCTTCTGTGTATGTTCCTGATGAAAAGGCAGGGGGAATTAGGAAATTAAGATTTATACCCATAAACTCTTCTCTGTACCTTCATGGGAGGATGTTTTATGGGAGAAAGATTTTGGATTTAGGTCTGATCGCTAGTAGAGAGTATCCAGAATGAGATGAGGAAAGAAAATAGAAAGAGGGGGAACAGAGGCTAAAGAAATTAGAAACAATATCTTACAAAGCATGTGGTTATTTACTTATTTGATTTAATATAAACTAGTAAGGCTAGTATTATAACCGTCAAAATTTTGTTCTAAAGTTCTGCTTGTATTGTTCTCAAATTGTTGTG